>PVIC010040723.1:0-16544 GCA_004025085.1 Thryonomys swinderianus
TAGTTTTCTGAGAAATCTCCACACAGATCTCCACAATGGTTGCACAAGTCTGCAATCCCACCAACAGTGTAGAAGGGTTCCTTTCTCCCCACAGCCACGCCAGCATTTATCGTTGGTTGACTTTGTGATCGCAGCCATTCTTTGTGGAGTGAGGTGGAATCTCAATGTTGTTTTCATTTGCATCTCTCGAATGACCAGAAAATAATTCTTTTTTAAAAACAACCAGAGACATTGCATTAAAATGTTTTGATTATAATCATATTCTTTCTTCATAATTTGAAAATTCTGTCCATAAATCCACTGCCTCCAGCCACTACCTGGTGGCTTCTGTATACCCTCTTCCCTGCCTGAGCAATTGTTTAAAATGCAGTTATTTTTGTTTTGTTTTTGTTTTTTTGTTTTTTGAGACAGAGTCTTGCTTTGTAGTTCAGGCTGGCCCTGAGCTCACTATGTAGCCCAGGCAAGCCTTGAACTCAGCAATCTGCCTGCCTCTGCCTCCCGAGTGCTGGGATTACAGGCGTGAGCCACCACGACTGGCATTGTGGTATGCGGTGTTGATTGTTGGGCGTGTTTCCACGCCCAGCATTATATGTAGTTACCAGGGATCGAACTCAGGACCTTGCGTTTGTGAGGCAGGAGCCAGAACCACTGAGCTAACCCTCCGGCCCAGTTATTTTTATCTTAAACACTTTCAGTGTTCTTCTTACCTATGACAGTTTCTCAAATTTGGGCAAAATATAACCCTTTTGAATGAAAATCCTCATATAAAAAAAGATTTAAGCTTTAGGTATTTTAACTACTGTAATCTACAAAGTAGATTTAGACAATACTAATGGCTGTTATGCAATTTATAAAGTAAAATGAATAAACTACAGTGCTGGCAGCTCAGGGCTTTCTGTGCTCAACTTTGTCACCTGTGTTTTCTGATTGTTCATTAGTTAAATGTTGATGAGGACAGACAGCATTCTGTGATGTTATTTGGTCCTTATTTTGGTACAACTATATTTTTATATTAACGCTATCTCATTAGCCTGAGGTAATGAAAGTTCTACTTGTCAGTAATAACGTGATCCCAAATGCAAATACAGATTCCCTGAGTAGACAGCAGCAGTATGTTAGAAATTGATAATCCAGCTGATCTGTTTGATGTATAACTTTGTCATATTATCGTAGGAAATGAAAGAGAATTTTCCACACTGCCTGCCCCTCCAACAGAGTTAAGTCATGTGTCATTGAAACTGCAGACTCTTCCCTCTACAGTGATCATGATCTTATGACTCCTTACTGAATCCACAAACTCTCTAGCTTCTTTCTGTACTTTCTGAGCAGGGAACATGTTGAGAACTCAGAGGTTGTTAAGTGGTGATATGTTAACATGAAAAAGACACCATCTGTACAATGAGAGATAAGTGTGTCATGCTTTTGTAGAGTTATTTTGTAAATAAACTGAAAACCTGAATAATCAATGTGTTTGCAGGGAATATGGGGCTAAGTGAAATATTTATATTTCAAAGCAGGTGTGGTGGTTCACACCTAAAATCCTAGCGCTGATGGAGAGTGAGGTAGTCGGACAGTAAGTTCAAGATCAGCCAAGGATAGAGAAAAGGATAGACAACCAGACAGACTGGTATTTTTTGAGTTTATCATGTAAGAGAAACCATGTGACACGGAAGCTGGTGCATTTGACTTAGTTCACCTAATGTGTTTTCAAGTCATGTCTGTTTGTTATTCATGTCTGTATGAATACCTCAAATTTATCTTTCTATATGGCAGAATAATGCACCACTGTGTATAAATACTACATCTTCTCTATCCAATAAAGAGCAAAACAGAAGACAGAAAATTAAGTAGAGAAAAGCTCAAATAACTTCCCAAATTATCTATTCTTTTATTTAGAAAATATTTTAAGAATAATGATACCTTGTTTTATTTATACTACTAGTTGCTTTTGTTCATTGAAGAGACTTTTGTCCTTTTGTTTGTTTCTTCTTTGTTAGAGAGAAATATTTTTAGTCTGTGACTTGTACTCTGAGTATCATTTTGATCATTCTTTTAAGGTCATGATACACAGTATATTAACCATTGTTATTCTCTAATTATTTTGATATGAAATTTTGTTATTACTTTTTCATAGAAGTAAGATTATTTTATATTAATATCTCATGTTCATTAATGTAAAAATAAGATCAGCCAGGGGAAATTATTGGGAACCTTATTTTTAAAAGTACTGGCCAGCAGTGTAGTATGTCAGTGGTAAAACAGCGACCAAGCCCAGAATTTGTTTTAGAAATATCTTTCCCTGCTGTTTGACTCAGATGATATACTGCATATAGAAAGTCGGGGAAGCTGTTCGTAAAATCTACTTGATATCTGAGTCTGGCAGTCTTGTTCATTCCCAAAGCCACAATCCACTGATTCTCATGTAAAGTATTTATAGTTCTGGCTGGGTAGGGGGTGGCTCACATCTGTAATCCCAGCACTTGGGAGGCCGAAGCAGGAGGATTGCCGAGAGTTCGAGGCTTGCCTGGGTTACATAGTGAGTTCAGGGTCAGCCTGAACTAGAAAGCAAGACACTGTCTCAAAAAACTTAAAAAGAAGTATGTATAGTACTTCTACTTTCTCTTGTCTGTCTGTCCTTTGGTTATTTTACTATGAATGCACTGACTCCTCCTATCAGCAGCTAGACATGCAGCTGAATAATGTTCTGTGTATTCATTTTGGATGATAGCACTTACTAAAATGTTGGGAAAGGAAATAGTATTGAATAATGGGATTGTTGTTGTTGTTCTGTGGAAGAAATTTTTCTTTATTTCATTTACAAGTTTTGGCTTCATTACTTACTTAAAATGTAGTTTCCATCCAGTCTGTAGGAAACATTTATAATCTGCAAAAGTATTACTAGACTTGCTTTGATTCAACATCTAAAGGCATTCTTGGATTTGGGTTATGACATGGGAAAGCAGGAAGGGAAAATATAATACTTAAGTTTCTTTGAGTTTTTGCCTTAACATAAATGCTGAGAAAGATTTGGCTATGCTTTTTATCTTTAAAAAGTACAGTAATCAGACTGGTTGTTTCAAATATTTTGTTTATTCCTTTAACCATTTTCTTACACCACATCCTTCCCATTTTTAAAGTCACTATGTGCAGTCATGAACTTTTTCTTTTAAAGTGTTAGATGTGTTTTCTCCGTTCATTGGTAAGTGAATGAACTAAACGTAGCGGAATTGCAAAATTGAGTAACCTGGCTAGTATGAAGGGTACTGACTGCTTGGTGCCATAGGGCCCTTTGGTAGTCTGCTGACCATTCTTAGAATAATGTTTTTTTTTAGTTTAATCCCTAGCACCATCCAACAAAGAATCATGTTTTACCGTTACCAAACATAAAAGACATAGGATTAAGAAGACTAATTGCACCAACACATACTTATCAGAAATTTTAAAAAATCAACATATTCCAGAGACATAAAAATTTATGTTGAGCCATGTGTGGTGGTGGCTCATGCCTGTAATCCTGGCACTCGGGAGGCAAAGGCAGGAAGATTGCTGAGTTCGAGGCTAACCTGGCCTACATAGTGAGCTCAGAGCCAGCCTGAACCACAAAGGGAGACCCTGTCTGAAAAAAAAAAAAAAAAAAAAAAAAGGATGAGAAGCTAATGTTGAGGCTAGATGTGATGGCACATGACTGTAATCATGAAACTTGGGTGGCTGAGGAAAGCCTGGGGTACATAGTGAGTTAAAGCCTCCCCTGGATTATATAGCAAGGCCCTGAAGTTGAAAAAAAGTTATATTCATACAAATATATGTGTGGATGTTCACAGAAGCTTTAGTAAGATAAAAACTGGAAACAGCCCAAGTATTCTGCAATGAGTAAATGGTTGAATCAACTGTAGTAAAGGTAGAGCATGGAACACCACTTAGCAATGAACATGAACAAACCGTTGATTTATGCAGTAATTTCTATTATCCTCACAGGCAGCATGCTAAGGGAAAAGAGCCATGGAAAAGTTGCCTATAGTGTGATTCCATATATATATATATATATATATATATATATATATATATATATATATATATATATATCACGTTTAAAGACAAAACTGCATAGAACTCTGTTCACATATATACGCAAATAAATTCAGATAAAAGTATGGTATTCTAAATAACGGCAGGGGCTTTATGTCAGTATTCCAGTTTATGACACTGGTGTATAGATTTGTAAGTTGTAATCACTGGGGGAAACTCTGTATTATTTCTTTTTTTTTTTTTTTTTTTTTTTTTTTTTTTTTTTTTTTTTTTTTTTTTTTTTTTGCTTTTTGGAGACAGGGTCTTGCTTTGTAGTTCAGGCTGGCCCTGAGCTCACTATGGTGCCCAGGCAAGCCACCGCGAACTCAGCAATCCTCCTGTCTCTGCCTCCCGAGTGCTGGGATTACAGGCATGAGCCACCATGCCCAGCATTATATGTGGTAACCGGGGATCGAACTCAGGTCCTTACGCTTGCGAGGCAGGCGCCGGAACCACTGAGCTAACCCTCCGGCCCTCTGTATTATTTCTTAAAAGTGCAGCAGATTTTCATTATTTTGAAATAAAGAATGGAGATGTAGTAATGTGTTGTATAAAGATATTTTTAAAATAACAAAACCAGGTTGCAATTTGTCTAAGTAGTGTCTTTCTGAAGAACTGCAGTGTTCAGATGATACCTGAGATACTTCACAAATGTGTATTGCTCTCCTTGGAAGCTATATGTGATGTCCATAGATGATTAAGTGGAGTGTGCTGTTAATACCATTGTAGCATGTTGCTTATACACATAACTGAAATAACTACTGAATTACATCAGAGGCCACTGAAAATAAAGCTGTTTTGTTTCCCCTTCAAAGTTCACACATTGTTTGGGTTGAGACCCCAGGGTTCCTTAGGGTTACATTATATTTGTTAACACTTCATTATTGGATGTATTTCAAAGACTTCTGTCCAATGAAAGATAAACTTCATGTGTGGGTTTTTCCTTTAGCACTGTAGGGAGCAATACTGAGTAATACAAATGTAGTAGATGCCCTTTGTGGTTTAAAGATTTACTTGGTTTCATTCTTCCATATGGACATTTTTCACCTAATTGTTGATAGATTTAAAGATAAACTAGGCTGTATATTTATTGTATTATATGAAAGAGAAGCATCAGAATGACTTTATTATATAGATTGTTTAACATTAAATATAGTTAAATATTTTAGTTTGCTTTCATTAAGAAATCATAAATGGTCATTCAGTCTGAGTATTCATATCTCTGAGGTCTAGGTCAGATGTATGACATTTATCAGAAGTGTGTTTTTGAATAATCATTCTGCTTTAAAATAATTACCTTTTAAATTTCAATTAATGTTAAAATTTAAAGGTTATTGACTTTTAGCTGAGTATTTCATGTTACTTAGTGGTTTCCTATTTCATTATAAGTTACATAGAGGTTTCACAACAAAATACACAGGATGGCCACTAGACTTAAATATGTATAATTTCTTTCATACTTGACATTTCTAATGACACAAGTACTCAAATAATTGAAGCATTTGTTGTCCGATGGTTTTAAATTCTGTAGTCTGATGCTAAGATGCTTAACTGACATTTCATGTACTGAAGCTTCAGTACGAACAAATGTTTTTGTTATCAATACTTATAGATACTATAAACGTTTCAAGTGTTCATATTTACCTACATTTTTCACATCCTTTGGCATACAGTGGTATATATAATCTGAAGAATGAGTGTTTTTTCTTCCTGTCCTAGAATTTGGATATGTTCTTTTGTTTTGCATATCACAGCAGTCCTCTGAAAATGTTTGATTAAAAACAGTACTTCCTAGGCTGGAGGGTTAGCTCAGTGGTTCCGGCACCTGCCTTGCAAGCTCAAGGACCTGAGTTCGATCCCCGGTTACTACATATAATGCTGGGCGTGGTGGCTCATGCCTGTAATCCCAGCACTCGGGAGGCAGAGACAGGAGGATTGCTGAGTTCGCGGCGGCTTACCTGGGCACCATAGTGAGCTCAGGGCCAGCCTGAACTACAAAGCGAGACCCTGTCTCCAAAAAGCAAAAACAAAACAAAACAAAACAAAAAAACAAAAAAACAAAAAACAAAACCCAAAAAACAGTACTTCCTGGTAGGTAGATCATTCAAAAATGGGGAAGGCACCAACAGATGGCTAAAGGGGAGAGCAGAGAGGGGTAAGGAAGTAGAAGGCATTAGGACATGTTATATACATGTATCAGTGTCCTACTATTAACACAAACATTATGTATTGAAAATGTATATTAATAAAATTTTTAAAAATGAGAAGTGTTTCCTACAATGGGAAACACCATTGTGATTTTATCTCATGAAAGTACTGAATATATTTTTTGCAAAGTTCAAGTGATAATGTATAGTATCTTTTACTCTACATTTTTCTGTGCAAAATCAGTATAAATTAAAGATAAAATTATTTGAAATATTTTAATTAGTTTGAGATAATATTTTTGTAATTTTTGAAGACTAAATTAGGTAACTCTTAATACTTTGCTTTCAAGAGATGTTTTTATGAGAAAAATATATGCCACCCACATGTTTAGAAAGATACCGAAAAGCACACAAAATACATCACTGTCAAAATATGTCAGCGGATTAACTTGGATAGTGCACTTATTTTCTTTCCTTTTCTTACTTGAACTCAAGGAACTGATGATGAAGAAAATGACTTTTCAGTTTTTTATGCTCTAAAATTTACAGTTACAGCCAGGTATGGTAGTGCATGCCTGTCATCCCAGCATTTGGGAGGCTTAGGCAGGCAGACTGCTGAGAGTCCTACTGGTCTACCCTACAAGTGAATTCAAGGCTAGTCTGGACTGCATATTGATATCCTGTCTCAATCCCTTTAACCAGAAAAAAGTAAACTAAAATGTATAGGTACAGGAACATTTTAAAGAAAAGTCTGAACATTTATAGAGGTGATTCTATATTTGTTAATAACATTACATCCTTAGGGCACAACAGTGATGGATAAGAAACTCATTTGGATAAGAAACTCATTTGACTAACATATATTGAAAATCGATTATATTTTATAAAACTTATCCATAATGTTAACAATATTACTGTTTTAATGGCAATACCGCCTTCTAGTTGAAGATGACAACATTGATAGTAATTGCCATCTGTGTGGACAGTATATCTGAAACTGTGTACATTCAATAGTTCCATCCATTACAAGTAGCAAGATACCTTTACAATTGAGAAATATGATTTTTTTTTTTTTTTGGTACTGAGGATCAAGCCCAGAACCTTGTGCGTGCCAAGCAGATGCAGCCAAAGTTACATCATTTTTATTACCAAAGAATGAAAACGATGCTTAGACTAATCATTCTAAACTTAGAAGTGGTTATCTTCACTGCAAACTAAGAAAACAGTTTTTAAGACTATTATTTACCTGGTTTTAATGTTAACATCTCATATCTGAGTTAAGGGGAGCATATGATTATTAAACTGATTCAAAGTACTTTTTTATTTCTTTGTTTACTGTCTTAGAGTAATGTAAGCATCGTATCTCCCTCTTAATTATTTTCAAATTAAGGAATGACTTCAAGTTAGGAAAGTTTTTTTTTTTTTCACCTCGGTTTGGAGTAGCATGATGTATGTTAATTGCTGACTTTTTCTGTGTTACTTTTAAAGATCAAATGGGAAGAGCAGTAATTTTCATTAATCTCATACAGAGCAGATAATTAAAATTTCCATTATTATCCATCCATTATCTAGTTGTTTCCTTTGTTCGGTATCAGGACAGGCTGGTAATAATAAGTCATCCTTATATTACAGCCCCATTAAGTATAGAGAAATTTAACCTGTTTTGTTTTTAGGTGACTTCTTTAATGTTGTGTTGTGTCCCATTGATTATGTTGAAGACACTTTGATGTTTTGTAATGAAGATTTTAGAATTACTCGTTGCATTTTTTTCAATATTGGGGAAAAGCAGTAGATATAGGAATGACCTAAAGACTATAATATTTTTGTCTTTAATCTTATGCATTTTGTAAGCATGGCAGTCTCTTGTATTCTTTATTTCTGTAATGAATACATTAGAAAAGCTGATTTAAAGAGCAGGCCTAGCCTTAATACGCTACATGTTCACATTTTCAAATAGGACACTGTGCTAAAGCCCCAAAATTCTTTTATCCTTGCCAAAAAGTAGTTGTACTATACAGTTGTATTTTCTGGCTTGCTCTATTGGATTTTTTTTTCATTCCTTATAACAACACAATGTCCTGAATCATATAACTTAAACTTGTTTCTGAGACTTGGGTGGGACATGAGCTTCAAGGTGATGTCTGGCCAATTATCCATAAATATTCTCTAATATTTAGTTAAAGTAAGCCTGTGGAAGTCAGTTAGGAAAAAAAAAAAGTAACATTTGCTGTGTCTTGAAGGTACACAAGTAATGCTTATTTTAGGTACTTTATGGACATTGTCCTAATCTTCACAAATACGATGACTAGGTATTTCTTAGCTCTAGGTTCTAGGTGACCAAACAGATTTATAGAGATCAGTTAGTAAGTTGATGAAAGCTTTACTAGAAACTAAGTGGGCTGTGATTCTGAGTTGTACCCAGCAGGCTATATTGTATCTTAGTTTATCTGTTTTATACTTAGCATATCAGTATAACTGGACATCTTAGAACCAGTGAGTGCTATTCTGAAGCAAAACTGGACTAAGCTTAAAAGTTATACCACGTAGAAACTCATGTCATTTATACATTTATTTCCTCCATCTCTTTATCCTTGCCTTTCTTCCTAGAAATCCGTATGAGGTGTTTATGGTAGAACAAAAGCTTTCTTCTGAGCTGTGGTAAACAAGGCAAATACTATCTCTGCCTCACGGAGCTTATATTCTAATGGGGAGGGGGCAGTAAACAACTTTATTACTAAGCAAGATAAACTAACGCAAAGCTAGTATGTTTGGCTTGAGATTTACATTATGGGAGACAATAGTGGTGAGATGCTACTAGAGTCTTCCAAGCAGAGAAAATGGCAAAATAGAAAGTTCCATATGCAGGCCTCCAGGCCAGGGTCAGTAGGAATTGTTTAATCTATTAATTAAGGAAATAAGTTTGAGGGGCTGGGGATTTAGCTCACGTGTTACCGTGCTTACCTTAGAAGCACAAGGACCTGAGTTCTATACCCTGTACCCCAAAAATTAAAAAAAAAAAGTTTGAGAATTTTATGAAAGTTGGATGTGGCTGTGGACTTAAAATTTTTAAATTCCTTATTGTAATAGTTATTAAAGTGGTACAGCAGTAGTTACATTGTTACTGTTCAACTTTGAATTGTAGAAAATGAACAAAAATAAAAGTATAATTTCAAATTATACTATAAATATGTACCTGCTGTTAGGACTTATGGAATAACACATGAGTAGATGAATTAAAGTGTTAAACTGATTTCCAATAGGTATTTTATTTACTATTGCATTTACCTGGTGATTCACTTATAAACTTCTTTAATATCTTGTTCTGCTAACAACACTAGAAAAACCATATTAGTGGTTGTTACACAAAATATCTGAACTCAGTCATGAAGCTTTATTCTCAGTTCTTCAGTTATTGTGGAGAAATCCAATAGTAGCACTCCTCTTGGGCAGATTCAGGCACTGTGTCAGACACTTGGAATACATAGAGTTGCCAGTATATGACGAGAAAGATACAAGTGACCTTTACCACAATATCTTAAGTGCTATAATAGTGATAATAATAATAGTGATATAGGTAAACAGAGTGCACTTTTATGATGTAAGCTTTTTATTGAACTTTTGACATTTACTTTTTAATGGAATTTGAATTCAAAAATTAAGAATTGATTGATACCTTCTATCTGGAGGTGCATGAGTCACTTTCCCATTGCTGGGACAAAGTACCTGATACACACAGTGTAATGAAAGCTACGTTTGGCTCATGATTTCATAGGATTCAGTGCATGCATGGACTAGTTCTAAGGCAGAAATGACATGGCGAAAGGCTGTAGTGGGGGAGAACTGTTCAATGTGGTAGCCAGGAAGCAGGGAGACAGTGAAGAAGAAGAACAAGTGATGTATCCTTCAACTATGTGGCCCTCGTCACCGCACAGATGGGTTTAGTGCTTCCATGATCTAGTCTCCTTCTAAAAGCTGTACCTTTTTATACACAAGACTTTTGGGGACATTTGAAATTTAAACCACAATAGGGTAATAAAAAACCAAATAGTATGAAATTGAAGAAAACTATACCTCATTACTAACATTGTTTTAAAGAAAGATTCCCATCCTCTAATGATATAACTTTTTGCTTGAATTCTTAGTAGAACTTTGTATGACCTTGGCAGAAAGGTTTCAGGCCAGAGTATTAATTCAGGAGAATATATATGTAGTAAAGAAGAAATTATGATTGTGTTTGTTTAGCATGTGAAAATAAGTTATTAGCATGGCGAAAGTGTTGATGACATTTTCCTCCCAGCCTTTCCCATAAACTACATATGGACTTAAAAGGAGGTGATGAAGCCAAGGAGCTATGATGAGCTAATATGTCCTAGGAATAACCTCTGTGCATATTAGAAATTAAAAACTTATCAGTGTCAATAAATGTATTTAATGACATTAAAAATCACAGCATAAAAGTAACAAAAAGGAATAGTTGTGAAGTAGTGAGTTAGTGAATGTTTTACACTGATTTGATTAGCATGCTAATTGGAGAATATCTTATTTTACATTTTAATAACCATTTTCACTTATTTTTGAAATATGGTCCAATTCTAGTACCTTTCAAAGGTTTAGGTTTCCCATTACATTTAGGTTTTCAGTATCTTACGGAACTGAATATAAATATCTTAACTAGGAAAATGAATAATAGGATTTTTCAAAATATTCATTCTCTAGGTTAAAGAGGAGTAGCTAATATTAATCCTAATGCCTGGATTGTAAATTTTAAGTGCCTTTGTCAGTGACATTTTATGCAATTTAAGCCTGTATTTTATTTGGTTCATGAGCACCAGCGGTGTAATTTTCTTTTAAATGTGGGTGAAGAGAACACAATTTTATCACACAATTCTATAATGAAGAAATTTATGTGTCTAGCATTCTGCACAAATATTGCATAAATACTTATATTCTAGGTGTTACTTTAATTTAAATTTTAAAAAACTTTGTCTCATCTCCTATCTTTTTTATTTTACAGGGTGGGCTGAAAAATAGCAAACATGAATGTACCCTGTCTTCACAAGAATATGTTCATGAATTGCGATCTGGTATTTCAGATGAGAAACTTCTTAACTGCCTGGAATCCCTGAGGGTTTCTTTAACCAGTAATCCCGTCAGGTAGGTGCTTCATATCTTATTGGTATAATTTATACAATTTGTGCTAGATATAATTGTTTGAGAATACAGTCAATTATGTTATTTTGACCTCAAGATTTTCTGAGTAGAAGTCTGATATTAGCAGACAGAACAGCAATGTTCTGATTGTCAGGTTGTAAGCATTTAAAATATGTTTAGTTAACCTGATCTTTAAAATGCATAATTTTAAAGAATATAAATATTACTTATATTTAATTTTGCTTTGATTATATAAAAGGATGAATTTATCCACAATAACATGGACATCTTTTTGTGTACTCAGATAATTATTACTAGATATTTATTTATAAACTAAGTATACTAGTTTTCTACTTTTAGTTTTTAAACTTGAGAGGCATGTATCATTTCATATTCTATCCAGTTTTAGATATATTCATATATTTTTGTAAGTTAGAGATAGTAATAAATTATTTCAACAAGAGATGAGCAAGATCATTAATAAACTCCTTAAAACTGCACAGTTAAGCTAAAAACTGTTGCAAAGAAATGTTAAAGGTTATTTCCTAGTGATAGATACCAATAACTTTTTTCCTTGATTAAACATAAAGTGAGCTCAAATTAATAACCCAAATAAATTTTTTAAAGTAAAATAGGTCTTTTTATATACTAGCAATATTCTAGGATCTACTTAATTGCTACAGCACTAATTTTATTATTGTGGTTATTATTATCATTATTGAAACAGGATCTCTCTATGTAGTTCAGGCTGGCCTGAACTCACTGTGTATCCCAGGTTGGCCTCAAACTTACTGACATCTTCCTGTGTCAGCCTCCCAAGTGCTGGAATTACAGGCATGTGCCAGCAATCTCTGCAGTGTCAAGTTTACAATTTACTAGATCTATTTGTATATATAAAAATCATAAAGATATTTTATTCCTGTTTTTCCTGTTTGTAAAAGACATGTCTTGTACTGAGACAGGGTCTCGCTTTGTAGTTCAGGATGGCCCTGACCTCACTATGTAGCCCAGGCAAGCCTCGAACTCAGCAGTCGTCCTGTCTCTGCCTCCCGAGTGCTGGAATTACAGGTGTGAGCCACCAGGCTCAGCTGTTTTGTACATTTTTGACTGGTACATACAACATTGAGAAAAGAGTTTAGTCATGTAGTTTATATTCATGTGTAAATTATAAAATGACAGCTGGGCGTGGTGGCTCACGCCTGTAATCCCAGCACTCGGGAAGCAGAGGCAGGAGGATTGCTGAGCAGGAGGCTTGCCTGAGCTACATAGTGAGCTCAGAGCCAGCCTGAACTACAAAGTGAGACCCTGTCTCAAAAAGGAAAAAAAAAAATTATAAAATGACATGATTTTTATGTAATTGTATGCTTAGCCAAACTAAGTGATAAGATATAGATTTATAACAAAAAATTAAAGAATGATTATATTGTTCATAATTTAGCTCAGTCCAGCCTGCTTGCCTCTCCAGTTTAAGGTCCTGACTTCATTTCCTGGTACCAATAAATAAATAAATTAATACAGTGATTAGACGTGAATTATTTTGGAATATAATAAATGGTCAAAGGTGGATATCTTTTTATTTCTTCCTCAACGTGTCTTTTAATGATTTGAGCAAGGTACGTAAATTCTGTGACAACCGTAACCACAATATGCCTCACCCTCTCACCCAGATGTAATCTGTAACACACTACCATAGCGTGGAGATTTTTAGTTCTAGAACTTTCTTCAGTGCAGTTGATTGACTGATCGAGTGAATGAAACTTGGAAGAAGTGACTAGAAGAAATTATGCCACTTTAAGAATGAAGGAGGAGCCGGGCATGGTGGCTCACACCTGTAATCCCAGCACTCGGGAGGCAGAGACAGGAGGATTGCTGAGTTCGAGGCTTGCCTGGGCTCCGTAGTGAGCTCAGGGCCAGCCTGAACTATAAAGCGAGACCCTGTCTCAAAAAACAAAACAAAACAAAAACAAAAACAACCAAAACAAAACAAAAAAAGAATGAAGGAGGAGAGTAGTATGGATTTTCATGAGAAAAAATTCATTTTGGTAACGAGTGCAGGAAAGGGTTCAAATTATACATGGAAAGCTTTGAAATTATGCACGGCTCCTTTAAAATGCAGGATAGCAACAAGCTGGCATGGCGGCATAACATGAGATCACCTGGCAATTTGGCAGGTTTTGATTGGCTGAGTCCGTCATCTTGTTACCTCATTGGCTCTCCTGGTGTAAAGCAGGGACTGTGTCCTCAAACCCTCAGGCGGCCATTTTAGCGGGAGCTCTGAGGTAGCTTGTGGCGCGCGCCTTGCGGAGTCCAGCCCCACTGCTTCTTCTGCCTAAGTTGAGCTTTAAGATGGAAAAGAGTAAGTTGGGCTGTGGTGATGCGGCTGGTTCGGATGAGGCCAGTGGGAACAATACCCAGTGGCCTCAGGGAGGCGGGAGCACCACTGCCACGCTGGTCGGAGCCAAGTCCCAAAGCCAGGACATCGTGCCTTGCTGTGTGAGCCAGCTGCTCAACTCCACCCTGGTTGATGGCATGTACCGGATAGGAGAATTGGAGGTTTCCCTGGTCTCCATCGTGGGAAAAATCCAGCAGATGGCGAGGGCCCCTCACCTCCTTATTTACAAGATTGATGACATGACCTCTAAGCCGATTGAGGTCTTCCAGAAGCTCTGCAGAGGTAATACTGAGGAAAGGGTGACCATGCTGCCGGTCGGAGTCTACGCCAAAGTGGTCGGCTTCCTCAGGGGCTCTGGGGGAGCGAAGAAAATTGAGTTATTGCACATTTGCATGGTTGAGGACATGAGTGAGTTAAGCACCCATATGCTGGATATCGCAAATAGGCACATGTTGGAGAAAGAGCACCTAGAGTCCCAGGAGGAGAGTGAGCCTCCTTCGGCCACGTCAGAAACGGCTGGTGGCACTGCCCCTCGACGGGGGCTTTACTTTAACCTCCTCATGAACGAAGTGATGCGTCTGATTCGACAGTGTGTACTGCCGGAAGGGAAGAGTGTTCGTGAGTTGCATGAAGAGCTCTGCGTGGGGAACGTTGATGACATCAAGGAAGCAATTCATTGTCTGAGGTCTGAGGGCTTCATTTACCCCACTGTGGATGATGAGCATTATAAGTTTGCTTGTTAAAGCTGTGCAAACAGCTTTTCATGTTGTGAATATTCTTACAACTTTGACTAGTTGACTTTTAGGAAGTAGGACTGTTCAACAGAACTCTCAGCTGGCATCCTTGGACGACTCTTCCTGACTACTTTGAACTTTTACTGGTTTTCTAACTTTATTTGAAGCTCACAGAAAGATGGTGATAGATAATTGGCTGGAGTTTGTGGAATTTATCATCAACATAATGAAAACACTACAAAAGATCAGTTTGCGAAAGAAAAGCTGCAGGAAAAAATAAAGTTTATTATTGTGGAAGTGTTTACTGAAATATCTGCATATTAAAAAAATCACTGTAGTCAGGGAGCTAGCCAAGAGAGAGAAAATTTATATTTTACTTGTTTTTATGCTGGTTTTATTTTTCATGTTTGGTTTTAGCCCTTTATAGAACTAGTGTTGTTGCTTCCTAATATAGTAATTGGTTAATTGAATGTTTCTAAACATAGTAGCTCATGACTAAATGCTGTTGAAGTTTAAGTGATTAGCTGTTTCCTTCCACATTTGTTTTTTTCTATGTAAAATTACACTGTCATTAAATCATTTTGTACAGTTTTACCTTTAAATTCAGTTTTCTCAAAATATGTTGCCATTTAATGGTTTTAAAATGTGTACTATTGTAATATTTAGGTTAAATGAGTTGTAATTATATGGCATGTGAGTGCCATACTTTCTCTAAGTTTGATGTGTTGGTATGTTATGAAACCTGCATTTTCATGTAAATTATTATTTCGAACTTAGGCAAACAAAATATATGAATACAAAATTTTTAAGTTTAACAAGACTATTGAAATGTTTTAATTCAATTTTGAATTTTTAAATTTGAAAAGTTTTGCAAATTGTAATTTTGCAATTTTTTTGCTAAGTACATTTGAATGTTTTATGTTCTTAAGGATTAGTAATTTTCTGTATCTAGAATAAAAGTTTTCTGTTTACAGAATACCAGCAGCATTTTGTATCTTAGTATTAATACATTTTAGTGTACATTGTTATATAAGGCTTAAGTCAATAACCATTAAGGTAAGCCCTCAGTTTCTGATATGGTATTGCTCAAAGTTCTAGTTTTGTTAGTGTTAGAGGGAAGAAAAATATGAATATATACTCATTTAGATAAGTGTGGGTGTGTATGTACACCTGTGTGTGTGTGTGTGTTCAGTCCAGTAGCAAAGAATGTCATCTTAGTTGTGTGTGTATGTGTGTGTGTGTGTGTGTGTGCGCGCGCGCGTGTTCAGTCTAGTAGCAAAGAATGTCATCTTAGTTTGGCTACAAAAAGAAGTCACAGGGCCAGAGATTTAGCTCAGTTGTTCCAGTGCCTGCCTAGCAAATGCAGGGTCCTGAAACCACATTCAATAATACTGGGCATGGTGACTCACACTGAGGAGCAATCAGTACCACCTACCACAATACCGGATGTGGTGGCTCATGACTGTAATCCCAGCACATGGGAGGCAGAGGCAGGAGGATTGCTGCGTTCGAGGCTTGCCTGGGGTAAATAGTTAGCTCAGGGCCAACCTGAACTACAAAGCAAGACCCTGTTTCAGAAGCAAAAAACAAAAATAACAACAAAAACTGACACAAAACTCCCAGATTCTCTCTTACATATATGTCGTTGTCAATAATCTATACTGGCAAGAAAATATTACAAAATG
This sequence comes from Thryonomys swinderianus, assembly GCA_004025085.1. Classification (NCBI taxonomy): domain Eukaryota; kingdom Metazoa; phylum Chordata; class Mammalia; order Rodentia; family Thryonomyidae; genus Thryonomys; species Thryonomys swinderianus. The sequence continues at coordinate 16,175 of PVIC010040723.1, forward strand.
ACCTCTCCTTGCCAGTCCTTTGGAAAACTGATCACCAGTATTGGAGATTGAATTTAGAGCTTTCACACTGAGCTCTACATCCCTAGGCTCTTCTGCAGCATTTTTTGAGGCAGATCCTCACTAAGTTGCAAAATTGTCAATCCTGGTTCAGATCTGCTGTTTCTGCTTCAGTTTTTTTTTTTTTTTTTTTTGCTTTTTGGAGACAGGGTCTTGCTTTGTAGTTCAGGCTGGCCCTGAGCTCACTATGGTGCCCAGGCAAGCCGCCGCGAACTCAGCAATCCTCCCATCTCTGCCTCCCGAGTGCTGGGATTACAGGCGTGAGCCACCACGCCCAGCATTATATGTGGTAACCGGGGATCGAACTCAGGTC
>PVIC010040724.1:0-16491 GCA_004025085.1 Thryonomys swinderianus
GGCAGGTGTGAGCCGGCAGGGCCCTCTCCTTCCAGCGGGAGACGTCGAGTTTTTTGTTCCATTGTTGGGAATGTGGCGGTGCCAGAGGGGCCGCTGTGGTGAGTGGGTGCTCAGGGTTCACACACTTCAGTTTTTAGGGTGCAGAAAATCAGACAAGATGCCGGGAAGTCATACAAGATGGGTTTGGGGAAGAGGGCGAAGCATTTTAGATAAGAAGAAAGAATCTGCCTTATCCTATGTGCAAGAGGAATCACTGAATGGTCTATACAGATATTAAATTGTGTTTTGTTTTGGGGGTGCTTTTTTATTTCTCTAAAAGTAAAGTGTAGTTGGCAAGTGAAGACTGTGTCTGTTGCTAACGTGCAATGTGATGTTTTGTATGTTATATGCTATGTAATGGTTGCCAAATTAACTCACCGATCTATCGCTTCACATAGTTTTTGTTGTAAAAATGCCCTGAGATTTCCTCTCAGCAGCTTCCAAGCACACTTTCAAACATGCTTAGCACATGGTGCTTCAGTTCACAAACTTGATTCTTTCCACGATTCTGGTTCCAAAGCAAACTGGACTTAAGGCTGACACTGGACCTAACATTGAATTTGATTCGGTTCTCGATTAAGTTTGTGAAGTACCACTGTATTTGTGCATTCGCATGCTGTAAGATCCCCAACACGTAACAGGTTTGTGCATTTACCAGGCAGTTTGTATTGCCAGGCGCAGCAACAGGACGTGAACCAAAGCCCAGGTAGGAGAACATGACAGTGGCACAGAGAGTGGAAACGGGTGCACACAGTGGATTCTGGAAGTAAAGTCAGTGGCCTAGGTAGTGCCTAGACACGGTGTGCGGTAAAAGAAGAGGGGGCGTGCTTGGCTTACGGTCGCCAGTTTCCACACGAAACACCAGTCCTTGTGACCTGGGATTCAAACGTAGCCACCTTGGGAGTTAGGCCCAGAGCCAGTTCTTTAGAATCAGCTGTTGTTACCTAAAGAGTTTGACTTTTTGCCTGTTTTGGCAAAAGTCTCCATTAAATTAGAAAATTCTTGGGCTTCACTGAGAAACTGTCAGATATTCAGACATCTTTTCCTGAAAGTGGACAGAGAATTGACTAAAGCGAGAGTTCACAAAAGTTTTAGTTTTTCCCCGAGGGCCTGAGACTCTCAATATGAATGTGTGACCTGAGAATGAAAACAGAGATCACAAAACACAGAGCACGGAGGCAGTGGTGACTTCATGTCCTTTTCAAAGGCACAGTGAACAGTAAATGCACTATTTAATGTCTTGAGTAACAGAAGGACGAGTGAAAGGTGTCACAAGTAACTAGAGAATTTCTAATGTGGACCATCGAGTAGATACTGTAGCCAGAGATACCGGCACATACGTTATGAAAATGCAGAGTCCTGACAGTTACTATCTACAACACAGTTGAAAGCTCGGGCACCAGGGCGTTCTCTGGGCTGAGACTCAGATGCCCTGCGAGCACTATCTTGCCAAGAGTTAAGGTCTGTCCACACTCGGAAGCAAAATGAGCTCATTGTTCAGCACAATGGTCTGGTGCTGCCTGAGATGCCCTCTTCCAGGAGCCGGTTTGTTTTTTTTTTTTTTTTTTTAAAAAGGGTCTCGCTTTGTAGTTCAGGCTGGCCCTGAACTCACTATGGTGCCCAGGCAAGCCACCGCGAACTCAGCAATCCTCCTGTCCCTGCCTCCCGAGTGCTGGGTTGACAGGCGTGAGCCACCGCGCCGGGCATTGTGGTATGCGGTGTTGATTGTTGGTGGGCGTGAGTCTCCACGCCCAGCATTCTGTGTGGTTACCAGGGATCGAACTCAGGACCTTGCGCTTGCGAGGCAGGCGCCGGAACCACTGAGCTACCCTCCGGCCCAGGAGCCGGAGTTTTGCATGCGGACGGTTAGTCGGTCTTTCTGTGTGAGCCCCTAGACCTGTTGCTCGTGCTGTTCAAAGTAAGTGACATCACAGGGATTGTAAGGACCAGCCGCAGTTCCAGTGGTTGCTCGTGATCTTAAATGCTTTCCAAAGTCCTCTATTCTTCCCCCCAAAAGTATTGACTTGAAACCAAAATTATTAATAGTTTGACTTTTGTCAGCAGGAATTGTAGTGTTGTGTTTGTCTTTATAAAAAGTTTTTAATAGCATTATTTATAAGATGTGTCAGTGGGCCACATTTTTTGGGCCTAGACTTCATAAAGCATAATCATTTTCCTTTCCAAAGGAAAGTTTTAATCAGGAATTTTCTCTTGTATTTCCTTTAAATTTCTTTTTGTTGTAAAAACAGTCCTGAGATTTCCTCTCAGCAGCTTCCAAGCACACTTTCAAACATGCTTAGCACATGGTGCCTCAGTTCGCAAACTTAATTCTTTCCACGATTCTGGTTCCAAAGCAAAGTGGACTTAAAGCCGACACTGGACCTAACATTGAATTTGATTCGGTTCTCGTCCAGTTCAGTTTTTGACCAGAATGGTGGGAAGATTAAGTTTGTGAAGCACCACTGTACTTGTGTATTCGCATGCTGTAAGATCCCCGACACGTAGCAGGTTTGTGCATTTGCCAGGCAGTTTGTATTGCCAGGCGCAGCAACAGGACTCACTACGGGTTCCTAGACCCTGGCCGTGGTCCGTCCCGGAAGCCCTGCCCTGCTCCGCGCTGCCCCTTCCGTCGTCTCTCTGTCCTCCGCTTCGCTGCCATCTGTGGCCACACTTCGCTCCTCTGCTTTGCTGCGCCGTCAGTCGATCTCTGGGCTGCTCTTACGTCTTGAGCAGGACGCGCACCGGATTAAAGTCTAGTAGACTCAGGAGCAGGAACAGCAGGGACGGGAAGTGGCCTCGCGCAGGTTAAGCTCCCGAGAGGGGCCTCTGGCTCCTGGCCTGTTCGCGCTCCCTTCGGCCGGCTGGCGAGTGGTTTTTGTCTGTTTCCCGGATGCACCGTGCTGGGAACGTGGAGCTTGAGCCCCAAGAGACAGCAGCGGACAGCGGCGCTGCGCGTAGGGCGCGTCCCTGTGGCCAAGCTGAGGGCCCCGCGGGCGACCCGAGGGCCGGGCCAGGCATTGGTGGTGCAGCGCGGGGGACGGGCCCTCGGGACGGTCTCGCGTGGTCGGAGGACCGAGGCGGGCGCGGGGAAGGGCGGATCCAGTGAGGCGGGTCTGGGCGGGGACGTGCCGGGAAGGGGCGGGGCCGCTGCGGCTGGAGGAGACGCTCAGGCCGAGGCGGCAGAGCGGGCGGTGGGGAGGAGGGCTCGTCCTCGGGGCTTGGACCTCGGTCCCAAGATCCGCGAGAAACCATTGGAGCTGGGGACGGACGCCCTGGACTCGCAGCGTTTTCCCCCCGAAAACTCCCTGCCTCGCTGTCTGGGCAGCTTCTGCGGTGGACGCTCAGCGAGGGAGTGGGGAGCAGCCCCTGGGAGGGGGCCTGGGAGTGGGGAGCAGCCCCTGGGAGGGGGCCTGGGAGTGGGGAGCAGCCCCTGGGAGGGGGCCTGGGAGTGGGGAGCAGCCCCTGGGAGGGGGCCTGGGAGTGGGGAGCAGCCCCTGGGAGGGGGCCTGCGTCAGGGCTCCCGCGCTCACAGCCCGCTGGAAGAGCGCGCCGCAGGGCAGGGGGGCTGAGGCCGCCGCGTCGCCACCACGGCACGGGCCGTCGGGAGGGCCCTGGAGCCAGGAGCAGCGGCCTGCTGGGTGTGCCTTCGGGCACCGCGTTCGCGTGGCAGCGGGGGGCCCTGCGGAAGCAGCCCGACACAGGCCTTCGGAGAGCATAGTCCCGTCGGCAAGCTCCCTCTGCTCCTCTCTTTAGCCTGGGGGCTCCAGTGGTGTCCACTTGAGCAGTTACAGGATTGCGTGCACATGTATTTTTAAAATTCCTCTTAAAAATCAGTATAGACACATAATATTTGGAGAAAGTTCTGCACTTCTCTCAGCACTCTGTTTTTGTTCCTCTGTGTGTGTGTGTGAAGCTCCCTTACTGTGGGCTAATTAAATACTACTTTGGCTGGGGATGTAACTCAGTGGCATAGTGTGTGGCGAGTGCAAGGTCACTGAAACATGTACGTATGTAAGTACACACGTACTACTTTGGGGAGAAAAGGTGTCCAGTCCCTGCAGAGTCTAAATTGCTCTGAAGTTCCCCCTCAGCAGCTTCGCCTGACCGAGCAGGCTGGTGCGCGGGTCAGAGGGTACCAGCGTCAGAGGACAGCTCTGTGCTGTTGGCATAAACGTCCCAACCTTAAGTCCAAATGAAGTGCACACCAAAAAGGGTAGCATAGGCAAGAAGAGCATGCTTAAAATTTTATTTTCCTGATCTGAAAACTTTGAATATTATCTGTTATTTTCCAAAGAAGCCATTGCTTCATTTCTAATAATTACCCAGTATTTTTCATGATAGATTTTATAATGTTTTTGGTGTATACAGATAACGCAGAGCTGGAGTTACTGTGTTTTACCATATGGCTCATGAATTTCCCTCTTCTCTCTCGACTCCAGCATTGATCCCCTTTGTTAGGTCCATATAAAGAAAAGTGGTGATTAATGCTTAAGCAATTCCGCTTGCTTCACCTGGGCTAGATCCAAACCGGAGCAGAAATACTCTCACCGCTACTTTAGCCCCAGAAGTTCAGTTTACTTTCTTTTCATTCAGTCTGTGTTTGTAGAAATGCGAGGTTTAGATTGGCTCCAGAAACCCATCTTGTCTCTGCTTCTCCGGGGCAGGTGCCGAGTGACAGCTTGTTGGGAGCGTAGCTTCAGCTCTGCACCATCGTGCCACTCAGCCCAGGGACTGGTGACAGTCAACAGGAAGGTGAATAACGAGTCAGTTGGACCCTGACAGGGGTGTGTCATGGCAGGACCTGGCACGCATGGCCGGATTGTAGGACTTCCCCCAAGGTTTGACTGCTTTCTGTGCCCCCCGAACATGGACGTGGAAAGTCTACAACAGGTACCTAGCGTGACGCGCAGGGCATGTGGCCCCACCTGTTTCACATGTAAGAACCGTGTAGTAACACCTGAAGAAATAGCTCGCACAGTCGCCATCTTTTCTGAATTGTCTCCGAAGGGCTCGGTGGGGACACTGCACAGCGGCGTTGTGGAAACGCGCTCTCCGGCTGTCGGGGCCGCCGGCTCCCCGCCTGACCTGCCGCCCCGCCCGCCTGTGCCCTGCGGTGCTTCTTACCCACGGATGCCCTGCTGGGTGTCTCGGCGTTTCTTACCTTGACTTAGCTCTTCTTGTATAGGGGTGCTTACCCTCTCTTGCTCTTTTTCGTTCTCCTGTCTACCTGCTTTTGGAAACAGAAGGGAAGAGATGGAAAGAGTCTGTCCTCCCTGGGGTGGTTGGGTCTGGGCAGTTAGGACCTAGACCAGCACTTACAGACACAAGTCGACCACGAGCACCCAGGACCCTGCTGCCCGGCCGGGTGACTCAGTGGGTCTCGGTGGGGCCTTAGCGGCCTCCGCGAGAGGTGGGGGAAGGGCTGTCGCTGCGGGTCCTCAGACCACACCCCGGAGACCTGGGACGGGGCAGGCAGGGCGGGGCCGAGGGAGAGGAGGTCAGGATGCAGATAAGTAGCTGGACCCAGAGTCCACACACACACGGCGACAGCTGCTTTGGACCCAGGAATGTACCGCATGACCTGACACACGTTTGCCCTGTTCAGTAGGTTTTCTTTATTTTTGTCCTGATGACCTTGAATATAGCAGACTCTAAATATGTGTCTCCTGCTTTCCTCTCTGGTCTTCTCTCAGCACATAAGTGTCGGAGCAGTGCTACGTGTCTTGACCCAACACGTTTATTCCTGACGTCCTCCGGCATGTGATCTGCGTGAATCCAGAGCAGGCGGGTCCCGTACTCGGACCCTCGCAGCCTTGAGAGGCTCCTCCCCTCCTGGGAGTGTGCGCGTCCCCCGTCCAGCCACAGCTCCCTCCGGCCGGTTTAGATCTTAATCGTGGCTCCCACAGTCTCCGTGAACTGAGCTCTGTCCGTGGAGGGAAATAGCGAGCTCGAACCCCTGTCTTCTCCGCTGCAGGTCCAGCAGCGGCCGCCACACCATGCGGAGTCCCGGCCGGGCCTAGAAAACGGTGCCCGTGCTTGAGGCCCAGTCTTTTTCAGATACTATTTCGCGTTGCTCTGTCCTCACTTATTTAACAGTTTCACTTCAACTGGTTAAACTATAGTTATCATTTTTACTTAATAATGTGACCACTGCCTTTTACTTTAAAGATGCAAAAAAAAAAAAAAAAGGAGGCACACAATATTAAAAAATGGAGTCTAGGCTATAGTTGTATCTCCGTGTCTGCCCGGCAAGTGTGAAGCCCTGGGTTTGCTTCTTAGTACCAAAAAAGAGAAAAGAAAACAACAAAAAAGGACCCCTAATGCACAAATGAAGGTGGGATTTGTCCTCCTCTTCCCCAGTCGAGACCATGTTCAGCCCAGGCCTCTGTGCCACAGCAGAAGGGATGCTTGTCGCTGGCCCTGAGTGAGGTCTCCCGAGCTTTCGCCCCTTGTCCCGAAGCCTGAGGGTGGCACAGAAGGAGAGGATCGCCTGCCAAGGCGTGGGTCAGCATCCTGGCACAGTGCACATCTGCGTTTGTATCCATCTGTCTGTCATCTGTTGTCTGTCATCTGTGCACATCTAGCTATCTGTCCACAAGTGCTCTGTCCGTCCACCACTGATTACCTATGTATTTCTCTCTCTGTAAGCAGAACATATCATCACCATGTTTAATCACTAAAATGTCAAGACAAGTGACCACAGCACAATAAATATATCTGTATATAAATTACATCTATAATCATGATATTTTTAAAAATTCAGTAGGCATATAACAACAATTTTTAAATTATAAAGCCATGGCATTTGAGATAGAATTTGACATGTTAATATGGATGTACTTAACAACATGACAAGCTTTATGTATAAGATTGATATTAAATATATGCATGTCTGCAAGTTTGTATTTCAAAATACTTCTCTGTCACTTATAAATGTATTTTAAAATATTAGTGTATAATTTTATATGTGATATGACAGTATATTAGACAACTTTATGGCTATAAAAATACTTGAGATAATCAGTTTATGAAGATTAGGTTTGTCTGGTTCACAGCTGTAGAGTTCCGTGTGCCGGACTAGGCTTGCTGCTTTGAGCAGGGCAGTGCCTTATGGCGGCAGGAAGCGCCCACGGCCGCTCAGTTCCCAGCCCCCAAGCAGAAGAGGATGCAGAAGGGGACTCTGGGTGGCCTAACTCCTCCCCAGGCCCCACTACCTCCTCCAGTGCAGCCGGCCCTGGGGCCACGCCTCCAGCCTGAGGCCTTTGGGAGAAACTCAAGATGCAAAGGCAGCAGACTAGCACTCTTCGCCAGAAAAACAAAATCAGAGAAGTGTTCTCAAGATTAAAACAAACAAACAAAACACCTTAGTGTAATGAGTCAAAAGAAGAGATGCTTGTCTTTTTTTTTTTTTTTTTTTTTTTTTGAGACAGGTCTCACATTGTAGTTCAGGCTGGCCCTGAGCTCACTATGGAGCCCAGGCAAGCCTCGAACTCAGCAATCCTCCTGACTCTGCCTCCCGAGTGCTGGAATGACAGGCGTGAGCCATCACGCCCGGCGAGATCCTTGCCTTTTGAGAAATGGCATGAGTTTGTCTCTAGATGATAAAATGTGGGATAACTAGTTCTTGAAAAATAGGGGAAGGCAGCATACATCAAGAAGTCCTAATAGGAAAGCAACAAAAATGACTAAACCCCTCTCCGTCTCCAGTGGGGGATAAAGCTGCGCTTTACACTTTGGCTGGGAAGTGGGAGAGGGCGGGGGCCGTTTCATCCGGATCTTCTTCCTGCAGCGGGGCCACGGTGCCCACACGCTGCCCTGAGCGTCGGGTTGCTCTTCGGGTCTGCGGGCTCGGGAGGCGGCTTGGGACGCCCCTTCCCGGAGGAGCGCGTCGCGCTGCCGTCCTCCTCGTGAGGCCGTGGAGGTCGGAGCTCGGGGCAGGAGGCCGAGAGGGTCGGTTCTGCGGGGCTCGTCGCATCCCGGGGCGTCCGGCTCCCTCTGCTCACGGAGGGGACCCCGCCCGCAGCCCAGAGGAGAAACCAAGCCTCGCGTGGCTCCCTGGTGGCGGCAGAAGGGGCCTCTCCCGTCGGTTCCGTCCCGGGCAGGCGCTGGGGGCAGAGGCGGCAGAGGCGACCGCTGGGCGGGGCCCCCTGTGCGGCCGCCGTGGCCGAAGCAGCCTGCCCTTCGCTCCTCTGTGAGGTTCCTTTCCCCGTTCTCATTTTCTCTCTTATTTCTCTATACAATCTTCTCTTTTTTTCCCACTTCCACTTCCTCTTGGCCTTTGCTTTTTCTTTCCAGCTCCTACCTTCTGCTTCCCTTTGGTCCCCAAGGGACCCAACTCAGGAATCCTGTGCCCGACGCCTCTCTCCCGTGTGGTCACCCAGGGACACCCCCTCTCCGGTGACGCACCCACCTGCTTGCCTTCCTCAGGTCTCTCCCCTCCGCTGTGTCACGGTGCCCAGAGGCAAGACGGCGCCTGGCTGTTTGCCGCAGCCCCTGGCGAGATCCCCCCGCTGGCTGGGTCAGCGTCCCACCGGCTCGTCGGCTTCTTCTGTCCGCCCCGCTGGGCTGTGAGCGATGCGAACTGCGCTCGCGTGTCGCGGCCAAAGCTTTGCAGCCCGGGCTGGTCCCGGAGCTTCTGATCCACAGATAGCAATTCCTCTGCTCAGGTCTCTGCTTCCAGCTTTCATATATTTCCTTCATCATCTCAACTGAATTTTAGCTGAAGCTAAAGAAAGGAAATTGTTCGTCAGTTTTGGTCACAAAGGCAAACAGCTTCGAGCGTCTTTCACCTCCCATGGCTGCGGCCTCTACTTCACCGCCTTACCCCTCCCTGCCCTCTCCTGCACCCTGAACAACGTCCTCCTGTGTTTTATTGTGGCAGCAGGCTTGCAAACCGCATGTACCAACATGCTCTGGCATGCCAGGAACCTCTGAGCAGACCATCAAAAGGCCAGTATCACTGCTGCTGTACAGAGTTTTGTTTGTCAGCAGAAAAAAGAGGTCAGAGATTCTTATTCTGTAACAGCATCTGTTCTACAGAATGATCCGTAGAAACAATGAGGCTGTTCAGATTCACAGGCTTGAGAAATCCACTTGACGCCCTTTTGGTTTGGGCCATCTGTTCTGTGAGGACCGGCAGAGCCTGCAAGACTCAGCCGCAGAGCAGGGAGGCCTCCTGCCCCCCACAGGCGGCTCTGCGCCTCTCCTCGCGAATCTCATTGTGAGCCCTGCCTACCTTGGCCCATCTCAGAGGACATACCGGTCCCCCTCCTCACGCCTCAGCTCGGACAGTAGGCCCAGAGGAGCCGCAGAACTGCTCGAGGCACACAGGTGTTTCTGGGTGGGTCGGCAAGATCAGTGTCCTCGCCTGGAGAGCCCAGACCTAAAGGTGGTGGGCCCTGCTGAGGAGCTCAGGAAACCCCACTCAGGGCACAGCCGCGATGTCTGCCCAGGGTCTCTGCCGTGGAAGGGCAGCGTAGGCACAGTGTGCTCAGGGAGGGTCGTGGGGAAGATGGTGGGCATACCTTTGCCCTAGTCTGTGATCTTCAAGAAGGAGGCTACGAGTGGGTCCCTCCTTGATTTCATGGCCAGAGGCTGACCGTGGCCTTGAGAAATCTGGGCAGACGTGAATGAGCAAGCCAGTCAGCTGGACAGACCTTGCCTGGGATTAGCTTTTATTCTTAATATTTTATTGCTCTACATTGAAAATGCCCTGCCTTTCTTATATACTAAGCCCAATTAGACTAGTGAAGCTATTCAAATGTATAATTCATACCTCCACCTTTGACAATTCAAATGTTAGCTCCTACTACTTTTATTGCTCCATATTTTATCACAACAATACTGTTAGAATTTCTCCCTGTCTGTGCTTCCTCATATCTACAGTTGCCAAGACATTGGTGTGCATGTTTAATATTAACTTCTGAAAAATGAGTGGATGTGATTTGTCCACATAGCAGCTCCCCAACGTGATGCAGTTATTATGTATCGAAAATACGCAAGTAAGCAGAGGGGTGGTTCACGTCACTCATGAACCCGGCAGCGCTGGTAAGCAGCACTGTGCCTTTGGCTTTCCTGAAGATTGAGACGCTTCTGTCCTGGAGAGGTGAGTGCGCACGATCGGGAGAGGGCCAGGAACGCGCTGGTTCCCGGAGGCTCCGGCTCAGCAGGGTCGGGGCCGAGGGGCCTGGTGCCGGGTGCTCTGCCGAGGGGCCGCAGCCTCCCTCGGGGAGCACGTCGGAGCGGGCTTCGCTGTGTGTGGGGCGCCCCGGGTGGCCGGGACGCAGGGCACCAGGGTTCTCGGCCCCTCGTCGATCGTGCCGCCCGGCACTGAGTCCGGGCGGTCTGTCCCCAGGCCAGCTAAGCTACAGCAAGTGCCTCGGTGAGGACAGCCTCACGGCTGTGGCTCCACGCCATGCCGGACCCAGGCGGGACCGGAAGAGCCAGTGAGAACTCTGGTGCGGGGCTGTCGTCAAGACGCTCTCACGGCCGCGCCGGGTCTCTGGCGTCTCTCCTGACACTGACTCCCTTCTGCCCATTTCTTTCTCCTGGTTGTTTTCTCTTTTGATGGAATATGTCCTTTAGTAGCTTTCAAACCTCAGCATATTCTTTTGCTTATGGGAATAATATCTTCTCTTAGCATTCAGAAAGCATCAAAATGGTGTCTTGCAAGCTCATTTCTGCAGAATCCTGTTTCTACAAATTGCTTTCTTCTACACACATATTTCCACGACGTCTGTCTTCCATACTGAGTGGCTCTCTAATGTCCTGGCCATGTGCTCACGATTCAAAGTAAAGGACTGGGGTGCCTGGAGGTGCTGAGGATGGGGTCAGCCGTGAGTGTGAGGCCACGGGCCTGGGTGGGCTGCGTTTGGATGAACCTACAGTATCTTCAAATACTTTGCCCTTAATGCAGCCAGGTTCCCCGGGAACTGTCCTCCCATCACCTGTGTGGAGGAGAACGTCTCGATCCCTGTGTCCTGGGAGCTCAGGGAGGAAAGAGGGGTCGGTTCTGTGTGTCGGCCGTCCATGGGTGTGTGGCCACTGTCCTCAGTGTGGACGTCCCTCGGCCTGGAGGGAGCAGTCCTGAGCTCCGTGTGGCCGGAGGGGGCAGTGGCCTAGTGCTGGTGGGTCAGGCGGGGCCTGGGGTCCATCCCCCCCCCACAGCGAGAGCTATTGCCCAGTCCCGGTCACTCGAGCCACCTCCCTGTGCTCAGCCCTCTGCGCTTGGTTCGGAGTTGTCTGCAGGAGAGGAGAGTCCCTACGTCTCTGGAGGGCTGTGATATAAGTTGGTCTGTGCTTGTGTCTCCTCAGGACAAGCTTAGAGTTCCACTTTTCTGAGTCTGCAAAGATAGTTCCTCCCTCTCAGCTGTGTCCAAGCTTACAGAGTGTTCTCTTGCTCGTCTGTTTTGGATATTGTAGTTTCACTGAGGTTTTGGGAGGAGGAGAGAGACATCGCCTTGACTCAGACAGTGTCCGTTGCTCCTCGGTTTGCTTTGATCTGGGTGTTTCTGTACCGGTGACGAAGGCGTCTCCATCGGGTCTCCGTGGACGCCCAGCCTGTCCAGCTCCGCAGCCGGCCCAGGACTTGGACCACTGAACCTTCCAGCCGCTGCTCACTGTTGTTTCTGCTTCTTGAAACACTGGTCTGGGAGGCTGTGGTAGAGTTCCTCTGTGCGTGCCCTTCATTAATTAGCTTTGTTTGCTAGCTTTTCTACCTCTGAGCCACATGATAAACTGTAATGTTCTTCAATTTATTCTCTTTATCAGTACACCACCTACCATCTCTGAAAGAAGACTGTTAGATTTGATACCTTCTCCATTTCCATCTTCATTATTAATCTGTCCTCTGATCAATTCATTTTCCTCACAATATATTCCATTTTATATAATACACTTATTTACATATCGCAGTATATCCTCATTTTCTTCTTAGACTGAATTTTATTAAGGAAGAGATTATGTGTGTCTTATTTGTCCATACATAGAGCTTGTCACTTGACAGAGGCTTAATGGTTTATACAGGACTAATGAACACACACACACACACAACACCAGTGTGTATGCACAAAGACACCTACAATCGAGATTTGGGACGTGTATTCTCCACTCTCCACTGTGCTATACCATTTCTCTAAGACTGAGTTAGGCCATTTCAGATCATGGAGGGCGGGAATGGGTGATGGCATTCGGCTGGGTTTTTGTTTTATTTTCTCCCCCCACTCCATGGCCCGTTAGTAAAGCTTGGAAGAAATGATTCAACTACGTGGTGGTACATATTTAAATCAGACAGCTGAGGAAAAAGACATCAGTGATAGTTGAAGAGCTCATTAAGTTTCTAAAACATTTGTTCAATTTGTAAAAAAAATTCAAATTAAAAGTGCTTGATTTTTTTTTTTACCAAAAATAGAAATTAAAAGGAAACTCTGGTTGTTGGTTCTGTTTTGTTTTGTTTTTAGCATTTCCCTTAGCTCCCATAAGGGGGAAACACCACGAGATTAACCAGGCCCCAACTCATGGGTTCTGGCCTGGTCCTGGTGTCAACATTAACCCCTGACGTCTTTATCTGTTGAAATACCATCTTGAGGATCTGAGGGGTGTAACACGGAAAACCCGGGGATTTCCGACAGCCTCCTGGCTTGATGTTTCTTTGCAGTTTTTCATAGTGCCTAAGGGTGCTGGGCCAGATTGCCACCAAGAAGACAGTGATTGGCCAGTGAGCGGCGGGGAAGCTGGGGCCCTCGCGAGGCTGCTCCTCCCACCTGAAACAGCCTTGCTCGGTCACGTGTGCACCCCACTCTGGGGCCCGTGCTGCCTGCGTGTTGCCGGCCACTGGGCCTGCCTCTAAGCCAGCGCAACGGGGCTTAGGTTCAAAACAGTCCGTCCGAAGCGCCCCTGAACCTGGATACTAGCTCCACTTGGCCGGGAACAATTCCTTCGGTGATTTGTGGGTGTATGAGTTTAAAAGCCAGTTAGCTGGACAGTGATGGATACAATTTGTCACTGAAATAGTCTGAGACATTTTACTCACGTGCATTTTGGGAGTGAGAGCTGCAGGTACATGCCGTTCCGGGCACGGCTGGCTCTGCAGCCCACGAGCCGAGCGTGGGACCAAGCTCTGTTCAGAGCCCAAACACTTTTCCGTGGGGGAGTCGTGTGTTCTGGCGAGCTGCGTCTGGAGGGCGGGTGTGCGTGCAGATCGTCACATGAGCGCCGACGTGGCGCGTTGAAGCTGAGCAGTCACTAGCCTAGGAAAGAGCCCTCTGAGCAGGAACAGAGTCCCGAGTTGGGCTCATCCGCTCAGCACGCAGGCGGAGCGAGGCCCGCTGTGGCGGGGCGCGGGGTGGGTGGGCCCCTGGTGGGAGTGCGCCACAGGTGGACACAGTGGGGTCCTTACCTGAGGCCATCAGCACCTCCCAGGACCCCACAGAGCGAAAGCGAGTCTCCTGATACCGAACATTTCGTCTCTTGCTCACGTTCATGCTCTCGTGAGGCCCACTAGAATTTTCCACAGGCCTCACACAACGTTATTTGCATCCTTCTGCTCGCTGAGACCTCAGTGCGTCCAGCTCGCCTGAGTGAAGGGCGACACCACAGCAAGGAGAGAAGGCAGAAGGCAGCGGGCCAGAGAGCATCCCGCTAAGGTTTGTGTGAGCCAGCTGACGTCAGGAGCCACGCCGGAAGACGGAAGAGCCCTGGGAGTGCAGACACGGGGGATGTGACAGCGGCTCAGAGCCCCTTCTCCAGGAGGTCACCAGGCAGGGTCCTGAGGGGACTCCCGGGCGGGCCTGACAGGCAGCGGCAATCTCTGTGGGGAAGCCCAGGGCCAGCCGCGTCCTTCGGGGAGCTGGCAGACAAGGGCTTCAGGACGATCACCTCGTTAGAAGTCCTGGCAGAACAAAGAGATAGCGTGAAATAGCAGGAGGGGACCTTCAGCAGGGAGAAAAAATGATAAAACAAGAGGAATGTCAGGAGTAAAACACAGATGTGTTTGACAAGTTTATTGGTAAATTCAGTACAGCTGAGCATAGAATTGGTGGAAGGAAGGAAGAAAAAAGGAAGGAAAAGTAAAAGAGACGGAAAGAAAAAAGGAAAGAAAAGAAAGGAAGAAAAAGAGAAAGAAAAGAAAAGAAAGAAAGAAAGAAAGAAAAAGAAAGAAAGAAAGAAAGAAAGAAAGAAAGAAAGAAAGAAAGAAAGAAAGAAAGAAAAGAGACATGGGACTGAGTATCCAAGAGTCATCAAACAATATCAAATGACCTAATTTACCACATGCCAGCATCCTGCAAAGAGAAAAGAAAAAGGACAAAGAAGGAGACTCATTTGAAATATGTAACCAAAAATTCTCTAAAATTAATGGCAGATGCCAAAATATAGGTCTAAGGAACTTAGAAAACAAGAATGATTTTAAAGACAAAATGCTATTTAGATCATATTCAAACTTCTGAAAACTGTAGAAAAAAATGTTGACTATAGTAAAAAGAAAACAAAATGTTACCTGAAGAGGAATAAAGACAATAATCATAAGAAATTGCCCCAGAAGACAAGGGGGTGGCTTCTTTAAATTACTGAAGCAAAAGCATTTGTCAGTCCAGCATTTTAGACTCAGCAAAAATACGTTTCAAAATTAAAGGTAAAGATTTAAGAACCAAATAGAAGTTTAGAGAATTCATAACCGGTAGGTCTGTCTATAAAAAGGCTAAAGAAAGTTCTTTAGGCAAAAAGACTAAATAAAAACTTGAATCTACATGAAAAACAATGGAAATGTTATTAGTGAACATAAATATAAGATTCTCTTATTCTAATTTTAAATTGCTCTAAAACATGTTGTAATATATTATTTATAGTGTGTACATAAATGAAATAGATACTGTAAACTAGACGTGATAAACTAGAACAGCCAATTAAAAATAATTTTTAAAGAAAAAATATTTTACTTCCTAATATGCTAAATATCTGTAGATATCGCTCAGGTCTTTCCTTTTCTCATTGGTTTTTAAGGGTGTAAGGAATTCTGAGAACAAAATTCTTAGAACCATTGACGTATGTCTATGGTCACAGCATCCTGAACGCGCCCGACCTCCCCTGAGCTCGGAAGTTAAGCAGGGTCAGACGTGGTTAGTACGTGGACGGGCGAAGTGTTGCCGTGGCGTGTTGAAGGTCTTGGAAGGGAGTTTGGATTTAATGAGTGTAATTAGAAGCATTTCAAGAGTTGGAGGCAAGCAGAAAGATGACCAGATTGGCATCACAGACACATGCGTGGGTCACGGGAGCAGGACACTTGTCACTATCCAGGCCACTTGATGGTGGCTTGGACAGAGTGGTGACACTGACTGAGATGGAAGCAGTGGGTGGGTTAAGGTGGTTTGGGGTGTAGATTGTACTTAAGAATGATTTTGGAGTCAGAAGGAAGAATAATTAAGGATAGCGCCTTAATTTTTAGTTACTATTATTGGTTCAATTTCATGCTGTTAAAGTTTAAAATTAGGCGAGTGTGGCAAGATACATAGATGTGCGAAACAGTTGCCATGATGCAGAAATAGTGCTTTTTCGAAATAAAAAGGTAGGAAAGTTTTATTGAGAAAGAAAGCTTCTGCTGAAGAGAGGCAGACGGGGGAACTCAGAAAGGTGTGTAACCCACCCACCTCACTCTTTAGAGGGCTTTTATGGAACAGAGCCACAGGTGAGGCAGGTAGGTCTGCAGTAGGACAAGATTACAATCAACCAGTAACACTGCAAAAACAGTAGCTTAGGTAACATCGGTACAATGAGAAACCACACAAAGTACACAAAACCATGATTAACCCATAAGATTACAAGTGTAACTGCTCAGGTAATATTGATTAAATGGGGACCCAGTGAGGAATCAATAAACAGTGCTTTTTAAAAACCATTTTAAGCAGCTTTTGTGACCTTTTGTAGATTCTTAGACTTTTTCACAGTAGCAAGTGAAAGAATGAAGTGTGAAGTGCTAAACTGTGTCTGTTAAGGACGGAGTATGCTCGGAAGGGAGGAGGGGAATTAGACCTTTGGGTACTGTAGTGGTAGAGTCGTTCCCATTGTATGTTTCCTACCTTTGAAGACTTCCCTGTCCGCTAATCCTTGCTGCTCTCTGGCTGGAAGAGGACCCAGCTCTGCCCTACAATTGCATAGTCATCCACTATACTGCACATTCACACACGGCAGCATTGCAGGCCCATTTATAACCCAAACACAGTGCCTTCCTAGGACTCTTAATTGTGAGGCCCAATTTGACTAGACTGAGAAGTGCCTAACAGATTAGAAAAACATGACCCAAACACCTGGAGGATTCTATTTGTTTCCTATTGCTTTTCTTTCTGGCACTCTTTCTGGCCACCATGGATTGAGTATCTTTGCTCTGTTATGATGTTTCTGTCTTGGAACCGGTAGGCCATAGACTGAACCCCTGAAACTGTGAGCCACACAAAACCTCTC
>PVIC010040725.1:0-16490 GCA_004025085.1 Thryonomys swinderianus
TTTTTTTTTTTTGCTTTTTGGAGACAGGGTCTCGCTTTGTAGTTCAGGCTGGCCCTGAGCTCACTATGGTGCCCAGGCAAGCTGCCGCGAACCCAGCAATCCTCCTGTCTCTACCTCCCGAGTGCTGGGATTACAGGCGTGAGCCACCACATCCAGCATTGTGGTATGCGGTGTTGGTTGTTGGTGGGCGTGAGTCTCCACGCCCAGCATTATATGTGGTTACCGGGGATCGAACTCAGGTCCTTGCGCTCACGAGGCATGCGCCGGAACCACTGAGCTAACCCTCCAGCCCTGTCCGACATTTCTTTAAGTTCTATCCACACATATCCTCATCTACTTTCAAGTGCCCTGTGGCACCAAAGCTGTGCTGAGCTCCCAGAACCTGCTCGAACTGTGTAACAGGCTGAAGGTTCAGGGTCCTCAACTTAGCACCTCAGAACCAGACCATATTTGGAGATGAGGACTTTGAAGGGAGAATGAAGATACAATGGAGAAATAATGGTGGGTTCTGACTCATATTGATTGGTGACCTTATAAGAAGAGATTAAAACACCGACACAAAGAAGAAAGACCATGTGAGGACACAAGGAAGGGACGGACAACTGCTAGCCAAGAAGAGACATCTTGCCAAGACCTTGGAATCAACCCTGCCAAGACCTTGATCTTAATAACTGTTATTGAAGCCCCTATCTGTGGTCTTTTGCTGTGGCACCGGGAGCAAATTCATATGCAGAGGAAGTGGTTAACTTTGCTGGGTTTCCAAGAAGAGGGGTTGGTGTTTTGAGGATTAAATGAAGTATTTATACCACTGAGTACCCCCCCTAGCCCAATAAATGCTTCTTTCTTATCAGTGCCTCTCCCAAGGCTGGCAAAATAGCTCTATAAGTTTGTTGAAATTGTGTCTATCTATCTGATTAGCTGTTCCACATGCAGTAGACTCCCATCTCTTCACACTGTCTGGAAGTGAGGCTGTTCTGATTAATTTCAGAGGTGGCTTGGTGAGATGATCACATATATGACCGTGGAATAGCAGGTGTCAAAGGTAAGGAAATGCATAGGAATATGAAATGACAAAGTAGGGGGTTTTGAAGACTTTCCTAACTGAACCTCTTTTTCTCATAGGTGAAGAAATTAAATAGGAGAGTGGTTTTACCTGAGTCTCGTAATTGCCACTATCAGAGCTGGCAGGTGGAGGCCAGAGTCCTGACTCCCTTTTCCACCCACTGCCCACCCCTCTTGGTAATGGGACTTTTGCCAAAAACTTTCCATATTGTTCTATTTAGAGGAAATGTCCATAGTAGGCAATCTAGAGATAAACTAGATAGCTATTTTTCAGTGGCTATAGCTTTAGAAGGATACATAGTGGATAATGGTAGTATCTAAAATAAACTGATGATTTCATTTCTTGGCCTTTATTTCTATAATTCTGTCACTGGAAGAATGTTATGTAAATAGAATCATATAATACCTAACCTTTGGGTTTTCAGTCCATGTTTCAGTGATTTCAAATGCAGGAAGGAGCTTAGAAGGGCTCAGGTGGAGGAAAACTGCTAATGCCATGGCATCCAGCAGAGCAAGGAGAGCACAAATTATACCCTCAAGGTCATACCTCCAATGACCTCTGATGGCAAGTCAGCTGGAGGGTCTGCTTATGGTGTAATCTTCTTCCGAAAGCCCTGCCTATGAGTCCATGAGACTCTGGAGACACCTAGATATAAACCATAACAATCCTCTTGGCTAAATACCCAAGAGTACAAAGAGCTATTGCAAGTTTAATTTTATAATAAACTGTCACATTGTCTTACAGTGACTGCAATAATTTACATCTCCCCAGAAACTTGAAAAGACCCAGTTTCTCTGCATCTTCAGCCACATCTGGTGTTCACACTATTTTTATTTTCATCATTTTGATATGTGTGTAGTGATTTTTCCTGGTTGCTTTAATTTGCATTTCCCCAATGGCCAATGTTCTGAATATCTTTTCATGTCCATTATCTGCCTTCTGTATATACTGCTCAGTGAAGTATCTAGTTGTGACTTTTGCCTACTTTTTAAATGATTGTTTCATTGTTGAGTTTTGAGAATTCTTTTTTATAGCCTTTTGCCAGATTTGTAGTTTGCAGATATTTTTTCTAAGGTTGTAACATATCTTTTAACCTCTTAACATAGGGTCTTTATAAAAGTAAAGGTTTTAATTTTTTTTTTCAGACAGGGTCTTGCTTTGTAGTTCAGGCTGGCACTGAGCTCACTATGCAGCCCAGGCAAGTCTCGAACTCAGCAATCCTCTTGCCTCTGCCTTCCGAGTGCTGGGATTACAGGCGTGAGCCACCACACCTGGCACTGTAGTATGTGGTATTGAATGCTGGTGGGTGTGAGTCTCCACGCCCAGCATTGTATGTGGTTACTGGGGATCAAACTCAGGACCTTGTGTTTGCAAGGCAGGCGCCAGAACCACTGAGCTAACCCTCCGGCCAAGGTTTTAAATTTTGATGAGGTCAAATTTACTAATTTTTGTTTTCTTTTATGAATCTCACTTTTATTGTCAATTCTAAGAAATTTTGCTTAATCCTAAAATCTGAGGATTTTTTAAAGATTTTATAAATTTCATTAATTCCTGTGTAAGAAATGAGATTTAGGCAGATACCATGGTTTTACTTATGCATATCCCATGCCCCAGCACTACTTGTTTGAAAACACTATTATTCCTCCATTGAACTGCTTTTGCATTTAAAAAAACATCAAAACATCAATGACATATCTGTGTGGATCTAATCCTGGATTTCTGATTCTGTTTCATTGACTTATATGTCTATTCTTCCACCAGTACCACAAGTCTTGATATTGTATTTTTTTAAAAGTGTCTGCATTAATTCTTAGTAAGGGTTGAGAACCATTGTTGGAACTACAAAGTTCCAAGACTGACTAGACCAATTGTCTCATAGAATCCAGAGAGGTGTAGTGAGCCTGTGCTGCACTGAGACTTAGAAGACCTAGTCTTGCTGTTTTGGCTTGTATCTAGATGTCCCCTCAAAGCCTCATGTGGTCATAGGTGGGCTCTTGTTGGGAACATATTTTGGGAGAAATAATTGGAAGGTCAAAATTGATCTGGTGCAGACAGACTCTGGACTCAACCTGCCTTCACCTCTTTTAACAACAAAGACTCTGGTGGTCGTCCCACATGCTGTGATGCTTCAAGGCAGTACTACTCCATTGCTGTGTCTGCTCTGTCCAGCGGGATCTTCATCTGCATAATGTTTCTAGGATTATTGGAGGTGTCTGTCCTACCCACAGGGTCTGTTACATTCTGTTACTCTAGAGGTGCTGAATAAAATGTGTGGTGGGCTGGGGCCTGGGGTCTTTTGCTACCCAGAGTGGCATGGATCAGGCCCAAACTTAGCCTTTCTGAACCTCATTTCTGCCTACTTATTAATTATTACTTCGCTGTGTGCCGTCGACTCACAGAAGACTAGAATCTAATGTAAAGGTTCTAGTTACATTCCCTTCCCCTGGTTTCCACAGGCTCTTTCAGAGGTGGTGGACCTAGGATGTATGCTGCTAAGATCAAGGATCTAATCCTTGATTCTGGGCAGTGCTAGGATTAATGCTGCCTCACTCTGGGTGTGAGTGCTACCCATCTTAAGGGTAAGTAGCCTAGATAAAATATAGGGGAAAGAAAGAGGGTCACTGCTTGTGGCTTGCTGCTTTCTGCCCACCATGAACTATTTCTACTCTGTGATGCTACTCTGCTATGCCAGCTTGCCTTGCAGCCAGCCAATTATGAAATGAAACCTCTACAAGCTGTGAGTCAAATAAACCTTTCTTCCTTTAACTTCTGGTGTCAGGTATTTTGTCTCAGCATGAAAAAAGTAACTAAGACACTTGTAGACATTATACAACAGGATGTGGCTAGGTGACCTGGCCTAATTTTTCAGCCTGTGACTTATTTTTTTCATCTTATTTTCCTGCCTATCCCCATCCCTACCATATGCTTGTGAGTGGAAAAGGAAATATAGGATTTATAAAGATTAGATGAAAGGACAATTCAGATGTAAAGGGTTATTATTTCAGGATGATGACAATGACATACAAGAAGATTAAGGCCTTCCTCATCCAAAGTTCCCTTCTATTTGCTTTGATGGCACCTGTCAGAAAGTTTCACATTACTCAGCACATACTTAGAGACCCTACACTC
The DNA here is from genome assembly GCA_004025085.1 of Thryonomys swinderianus. Taxonomy (NCBI): domain Eukaryota; kingdom Metazoa; phylum Chordata; class Mammalia; order Rodentia; family Thryonomyidae; genus Thryonomys; species Thryonomys swinderianus. Next base: position 4,193 of record PVIC010040725.1, read on the forward strand.
TGCTTGATATTGTGAAAAGTCCCAGAGACACAAACACATATCTGAAACAGTCTCTATCTTTAGTAATTTCCAATTTAGTGTGAACATATTTCACTTTTCAGAAGTTAAGTCAGTTCTAACCAAACTTGAGCACTCCTTCAGAATTGTTCCTAGCAGTATGAATCCATGCAGCAGCAAATCACCACTGGGACATATCAGTCACCAACTATACTCTCAGACTGTCACGGGGCCTCATACTGACTAAGGAAGGCCAAAAAGAAAGAGCTTTCTTGGATAAAAACTAAAAAAATAACTCAAGGTTCATCTAGTTGCAACTCCTTCCCAGCCAACCCCATCTCACACTCTAGCATTTCTTTGGCATCCATTTATTAAACAAAATTATACTATTTAGCTAATTTGGAGTCCTGTGTAGTGAATTAAAAATGTATTTTTGTCTTCCTGCAGTGGAGCAGAACCTTTTGAAAGAGGACACCCCGAGGGACAGCTTCTTCTTTTGTGTGCACATAGGTCTCATTCTAGAGTGATTCCAGGGCTGTCTCAAAGGCACTGGATAGGGCCAGGCCTGGCTTTAATGGTCAAAGGAAGACCTGATTTATAATATCCTTCTAGATAGCCCGCCCTGAAAACAATCTGGAAAACACAGCCATTGCTGTTAAATCATTCTACACAGTATTACATGTTATTTGATGCATTTAGAATGCAAAGCAGGAAAGCAAAGCCAAATGTACAACAGGAAAACATGCTTCAGTGAAGGAAAATCAACATCCAGCTTGCCATCTTGCAGCTGGAGACACTAGAAGATCCAAAGGAGCAGCAAGACTGTCACTACCATTGGTGGGGCTCTGCTGCCCCCACGTGGCTAAAGTCCTCCTGTTGCAAAGCAGTCAGGATTCAGGGTGTAGAGGGGGTGATTTCTAGAGGCGTGGAGTAGATGAATGGATGGAGACAGGTGGATTCGTTTATTTACCTATCCATTTAATAAGTATTAATTTCAACTATTTTCCCAAGCACTGGACCAAGTGTTACTAGAAGTAACATTGAACTCTGAGATATGAAAATCACTGATGTTAAGTAAGACAGATGGTCTTACTGCACACTGGTCCCAGGAGAATGTTGGGTGGTCACCCTTCGATGATGATGGAAGGACTTCCCAAACAAGCTTCTTGCTCTTCAATGGCAAAGCTGTCTCTGGATAAACTCCCCTATAATTCAAATCTACTGGGTCAGTACGAGAAAGGATAAAAGGCAGTAACTATGGGACTTAGATTTTTGCTAGACATAGTAAAGGGAAAGGCGAGCTCTCCATTTTGTTTGGGTAGTGAATTATCCACTTGAAAATATTCCATTATAGTCAGTAAAGGAAAGCATGAGGCATAATATCCATATTTCTATTACTTTCCATCTCTTTCCTCAACACCTAGGTCTTGTAAAAAGTTATTGCTTTGAATTAAATCAGCAATATATACCACAATCTTGTTTGGAAAAATTCAAGAAATAAGAAAATAGAGTGAAAAGTAAGATTCTCCACTCAAAATCCACTGTTCTCCTCAATCTCATTTTTCTTCCTAGCAATAAGCATAATTATCAACTTTCTGTGCTTCTTTCCAGAATGATTTCTGATGAATTCATGTAAACACATCGTAATACTATGCTTTTATATAAATGAAAATATGCTTTGAGTTTTTTCACCCAACACTGTATTTTGGAGATTTTTCAATGTTAGTGTATAGACCATAGAAATCTTAGACTTAAAACTCATTCTTTGTACATTGAATTCCACAAAATATACCTTGGCTATTTCACCATTTCTGTTTTGATAGTTCACAAGATGAAAGCTGCTAACTAAGGCCTTTCTGAATTTGCAAACAAGCAAAAAACAAACAAATTAAAAAACCCCAATTCTAAACCTAATGAAACAGACACCTTCCTCTCACTTGTATACCCTCAATGAAGCCACAGACCTGAGCATATTTACAAACCCAGAATCTCACAGGAAAGCCAATAACCCTCAAGGGAGAATTCACTAACAACATCCCAAGTATGCATATGATTTTTAAGTCTCTCTCTTCTGCAAAGGGACTAGTGGTCATCAACAAAGAAATCTGCCCTTAAAGTCCCAGTCCTTAGGATGACTGACAACTAACTCCTGGAGAGCCAGAATGTCACAGCAGGCCACTGATTAGAGTGGGGTGGAGAGATCAAAGGAATTTTAGCTTGGGTCCACCTCACCCCCACAGATTGTTATTCCACTCCTCTCCCTACTCAATTCAAATAGCACAACAGAAGCCACATGACTCTCTAAAGATTAGCTATAATCAGCGATCTGAAGACACATTTAACCTGCCAGTCTTGGTTGCTAAAGACGACTGTTTTATAAACTCAATCAAGTAGCACAGTCAGCTGCAGGCATTTCTCCACACGTGGTTCCTTTGGATGAACAAATCCAGAGGCCCTTGTTTGCAGGGCAAAGGCTCTGCCCCCTCTCTGTCCAATAACAACCTTTTATTATCTTATAGCGTCTGTGGGTCAGGAATCTGGACATGGCTTAGCTGGGTGCCCCTGGCTCTGGACCTTTCAGGAAGCTGCAGTCCAGATGTTAGTGTTATAATCATCTCCAGACTTGTCTGGAAGGATCTACTCCAAGTTCACTCATGTGGTTGTTGTCAGGCCACAGGTGCTCACTGATTGTTGGCTGGGGACATCAGTTCCTTCCCATGTGGCTCCTTCCCCAGAGTAGCTCATACCATGGCAGCTGGGTTCCCACACAGTGAGTCAGAGAGTGAAAAGGCATGCTCAAAATGAGAGCCATAGTCCTCTTGTGTCCTAATCTCCAAAGTGATGTCACATCATCCTTTGTGTTCTTGGACTAAAGTTACTCCGCTAAGATTTACTGAGGTAGTATAACAGCCATACACTAGGCTCCCTTCCGGGCAAAGACACAGGGCTGCCTGATGTCAGAGATCCCTAGCTGCTCAGAAGTTGAACAGTCCACCGAGCTAGCTATAGGTAAGCAGTCCCTAGGTAAGCAGATTTGGCATGTGGTGGGTGGGAGCCCATTTTATTTCAGTTCATCTCCATGTGTCATCACACAGAGCCAAGATTGAGGGAGCTCTCTACCCCCAAGACAATCACCTCTCAAAAACACCATCTCAAACTTGTCATCCTAGGTTAGGGGGCTAGAATTTCAACATGTGAATGAAGGAAGGACACAAACATTTAGTCCTTTACTATTCTCTTAATTTGAACTCTGATTGTCTTTATATGACAGATTTTGGTTATCTTAGGACATTAAGTTTCTCCCATGAATTTATATTATGTAATTTATACCAGAGTGTTTATATTAACGTTTTCGTTATATATTCCAAGTTGCTTTCCAAACAGTTGCAACTGTTGGATTCTAACATGCCACTATATTTGGATGAAGCACTGGTGGAGCACACTGAAGACTCACGCGCCAACCTCAAAAAAGTTGCCTGTACTGTGCTAGCTGTCACCATTTTATCACCTCTTACTCATCCCTCAGCTTCCTGGGGCTGGCTTCTGCCCAAATCACTCCACTGAAACTGCTTGTCAAGGCTCTTGTTCTTAAATCTACTTCTAAGAAGCATCTGACAGTCTGAAACTCCTTTCTCCCTGATGCTTTTCTGCTCTACTGGTTTTCCTCTTCCTATTTTTGCTCGCTGGTGCTGGTCCATCCTGTTCTCTCTTTCCTACCCATGTTTCCTGGGACTCTATTTCAGGTCCAGTGGTCTTCTGGTCTAAACAATATCAGTTATCATCACTTCTACATGCTGATGTCCCATGTCCTTCTGTTCACTGCCCAGCACACTGTGACAGAAGGTCCCAAGCCCACCTCGGTATATCAATGTTGAAAAGAAACCTATTATCTTCTTCCACCCTATAAATGTCTCCCCATCTCAGTAAACTGCTCCACCACATACCTAGATGCTAAAGCCAAAAATTTGGGCATCAATTTCTCCTCCCTCACTCCCTACTTCAAACAACCCACTCCTGCTGTTGATTTTGCTCTAAACATCTCTCCAATCTGTCCATATGTCCCTTGTTCTCTGCCATCACGAGTCCAAGCCCCTTCAGACCATGCCTACATTACTGTAACATTCTAACTTGCTCTATCCTCTGGTCTTGCTTCCCTCCAATTCATTCTTTTCTGTTTTTTGAGATAGGATCTCGCTTCAGAGTTCAGGCTGGCGGTGAGCTCACTATGTAGCCCAGTCTAGCCTTGGACCCACAGCAATCCTTTTGACTCTGCCTCCGAATGCTAGGATTACAGGTTTTCAGGCGTGAGCCACCACACCTGGCATTGCAGTATGTGGTTACCAGGGATCAAACTCAGGACTTTGCACTTACGAGGGAGGTGCTGGAGCCATTGAGCTAAATCTCTGGCCCTCCAATTCATTCTTGATGCTGCAGGAAGAGTGAACTTTGAAATGGACACCTCTTCACCACCTATCCCAATTTAAATCCCAGGATGTTCCTGCTATCCCAGACAAAAATCTAAGTTTCTTTGCTTCCTGAGGCAAAGATATAAGTATACATGTTTTTTTGCTTTTTGGAGACAGGGTCTTGCTTTGTAGTTCAGGCTGGCCCTGAGCTCACTATGGTGCCCAGGCAAGCCGCCGCGAACTCAGCAATCCTCCCGTCTCTGCCTCCCGAGTGCAGGGATTACAGGCGTGAGCCACCACGCCCAGCATTATATGTGGTAACCGGGGATCGAACTCAGGTCCTTACGCTTGCGAGGCAGGCGCCGGAACCACTGAGCTAACCCTCTGGCCCAGTATACATGTATTTTTAAAAATAATCATACAGTGGGTCAGAGATTTAGCTCAGTGGTTCCCGTGCCTGCCTAGCAAGCACAAGGTCCCTGGTTCCATTCTCTAACCACATACAACAATACTGGGCATGGTGACTCATGCCCACCAGCAATCAATACCACAGTGCCGGGCGTGGTGGCTCACTTCTGTAATCCCAGCACTCAGGAGGCAGAGGCAGTAGGGCTGCTGTATTCTAGGCTTGCCTGAGCTACATCGTGAGCTCAGAGCCAGCCTGAACTACAAAGTGAGATCCTGTCTCAAAAGAAGAAAAAAAATCATACAGTAAAACGGATTTTTAGTACAAGACTGAACACATTAGTTTGCCCCTATCAACACCCAAACTTCCTTCCCGTTAAACCCTTGTAATTACGACCTCCCTTAACTTCTCAAGAATGTCAATGAAATAGGATATAATTCTTTAAAAACTAAAACAATAACCAGGGATTTAGCTCATGTGGTTCCACACCTACCTTGGAAGCACAAGGGCCTGAGTTCAATCTCCAATACCAAAAACAAAAACCAAAAAACCCCAAACAACTCAGGGTTCTTTCAAGTGTCTTTAACGTCCCCACCTCTCACCTCCAAAAACCTGTCTAACCTCGTAACTAGCCGGTACTACCCCCAGTTCTTGGGGATCTCCACGTTTTCCTCCATCCTGTTTAGATCTAAGTCCTCAGAATGGCTGACGCAGAGGCTCCTACCTCACGCGTTTTGGCGCCAAACAACTCGCCGTCAAGGCAAAGGGGGGGCAGTGCGCATGCGCGGCCTCTCGCGCGTTCTCCCCCACCCCCTGCACATTCGAGTTCGCTACCAGAACTGGAGTCGAGTCGACAGTTGCCGGGCGACCCAGGACCTGAGGTGGGACAATCGGCTTCGGACTCCTTCTTTCGACCCTGAGGCACCTGGCCTGGTGGCCCCAGGACGTTCCCTTCGCATGGTGGAGGGCTGTGAACAACGCCCATGAATCCCGTAGTTCTTCTTGTCGCGCTGCTATGGCCTGCGTCCGCGCCAGCGTTTCCTGCACCCCGGAGTAAGTGACCCCCCCCCCACGCCCCGGCCTGGGCACGGCCCACAGGTTCTGTGCCGCCACCGCAGTCCCACAGTTTTCCCGCGTCTACCCAGGGTGTTGGCCTCGCGTGGCCCTCTGTCACCCATGTGCGCCGCCCCTGAGGGGACATTTTCCCTCTCTCACCCTTGAATCCTGCTTGTCATTCGTCATCCCTGGGCGTGAAGTCAGAACTGCAGACTACAGACCAGATTCGCCTGTTTTTGTGTGGCTGGCTCACTGACACTGCTTTTGACTTTTTTTTTTCCAATTGAGAATTGAGCTTGGGGCCTTTGCACTGAGCCACATCCGGGGCCCTGTAGTTTTTGCAACAAGGTCTCACTGCGTTAAAGTCACCAGGCTGGGCTCCAACTTCCATCTTCCTGCCTCAGCCTTCCAGAGTGCTGGATTTACAAACGTGCACCACCACACCCTGACGATATTGTAAAAGCTGCAAATATGAAATGTACACCTTTCTGAAATTAAAATTTCACTGCTCATGAAGTTTTATTAGAACATAGCTAAGGCCATTCCTTTATGCATAGCTGGTTTATAATATGTTAGTAGTTAAGTGATTGTTTTGCACAGCAAGGATTGCAAAGTTTAAAATATTTACTATTTCACCTTGACCTCTGTGGTGAAGCTGTAGGCAACTGCCTGGGTCACTCACTGATCTGAGGGTACCATCTTAGAGCTGGTTTGGATACAAAGAGCTCAAAGCTTTGTTAAGCAGAATTCTTATGATTCCCAAGCAACTCTTGTTTCCTCCAATCGCTAAAACCCAGTAAGGTTCAATTCAGCACTGCTGAGACATACTGAGAGTTCTGTGTGGATATCTAGAGACACTTGTAAGCACAGCATCTGATGTCGGTTTGAGGTTTGCTGATTTAGTCTAATCACCATACCTTCTAGGATTTAATATTGTTGGAGTTTGTTTTAACCAAGTCAGTAAAATTTAACAAGCGGATGTGAAAAAGTGTGCTAATTATGCAGTCACATTTCAGAATGGTTAAAAGGTCTTAGTTGAGCTGAACATGCTGTCTCACTCTATAATCCCAAGTACTGTACTCAGAAGCCTGAGGCAGAAGGTTTGCAAACTCTAGTCCAGTCTGGGCAACCTGGGGACATGCTGTTTCAAAAGAAAGAAAGGGCAGGGCCTGGGGATGTGGCCCAGTGATAAAGTGCTTACCTGGTACATAGAAGACCCTGCATTAAATCCCCATACTGAAAAAAAGAAAATATGGTTAAAAATTTTCTAGGCATGATGACTCATGCCAGTAATCCCAGCACTGGGGAGGCAGGAGGATTGCTGAGTTCAAGGCTTGCCTGGGCTACATAGTGAGCTCAGCCCCAGCCTGAACTATAAATAAAGCAAGACCCTAAAAAAAAAATTAGACTTAAAAGTGGGGCATGGTGGTGCACATCTGTAATCCTAGCATTTGAGAGGCTGAAGGAGGAAGACTGCCCTGAGTTCAAGCCAGCCTAGGCTGTATGGTGAGTTCAACGCCAGCCTGAACTACACAGCAAGACTCTGCCTAAAAAAAAAAAAAAAAAAAAAAAAATTAGAAAAATGAAGAAGCACAGCACAACCTTAAATTACCATGAAGAGCAGTGGGGAAAGTTCTGGATAATGTCCAGATAACTAACATTCACCCTTTAAATATTACCCTTTAAATATTAAATAGGAGATTTAGCTCAGTGGTTCTGGTGCCTACCTTGCAAGCGCAAGGTCCTGAGTTGGTGGCTCACGCCTGTAATCCCAGCACTCGGGAGGCAGAGACCAGAGGATTGCTGAGTTCGAGGTTTGCCTGGGCTACATAGTGAGCTCAGGGCCAGCCTGAACTACAAAGCGAGATCCTGTCTCCAAAAAAAAAAAAAAAAAAAATTACCACTTAAATTTTTTAAGCTCTTAATAAAAATCTTTATAAAATTTTTCTTCCTTTACTCAAGAAGCAAAAACACATTAAAGATGACATTTTTATTGATATTTGATTATTTTTGTTACAGCACTGTATTGCATTTTGAGAGTGGAAGAACCATGGGTCACAAGTCACATACAGAGGAATTTTCACTGATGTGACGTTAATCCTGTCTGGGACTGTTACCCAGCAGTCCCTGGATACTTAAACAACACACAGCCTCCACCTAATCCCACAATTTCAAGACCTGTTTTCTTTGTATCTTTTCCCTCAAACTCTCTTAAGGCTTTTAGGAATTGAAAAGACATTTCTCAGAAATAAGGAATGGCTTTGTGTTGAGTATATAGATGATATAAGACATAAACATATATGGGTTATGAATCATAGAAGATATTTTAAAATGTAATTTACTTCTTTTCCTAGAAATGGATTAAGAGTTATGAAGGGCAGTGTTACATGGATACTTCTCCATATATGTCTTTTGTATTTTCTCCTAATTTTTTCATTTATTGAGTTTATTGGTACATTTTAGATATACATTATGATCATATTCAACATTAAAATTTGTACCTATATAGGAAAAAATAAGAATCAAGATATATTTCTTAATTTTTTTACATTTAAAAAATAAATATACCAGGGCTGGAGATTTAGCTCAGTGGTTCCCATGCCTGCCTAACAAGTGTAAGGTCCCTGGTTCGATCCTCGGTAACCACATACAACAATACCAGGTGTGATAACTCAACACCCACCAGCAATCAGTACCACATACCACAATGTTGGGTGTGGTAGCTCACACCTATAATCCCAGCACTCTGGAGGCAGAGGCAGGAGGATTGCTGAGTTTTAGGCTTGCTTGGGCTACATAGTGAGCTCAGGGCCAGCCTGAACTACAAAGCGAGACCCTGTCTCAAAAAAACAAACAGAAAAGAACAACTAAAAAAATAATTACACCAAAGAAAAACCAGATTTATTTTAGTGGATTTAGTTTAAATCAATTATATATTTTATGTAGGCACTAGTAAAACCACTCTTGACAAGAGATACAAATAAAAAATGTTCCCTTGTCCCAGAGATAAAGACACATAGGTTTTCTAATGGAAAGTGGAGCTCTGATGAATTTTCTAGGTTAAGACAGTTTTGAGGTTATTTTATTCAAACACCACAAGCACATTAAATGAATACATTTGTTGAAAGCCTCACTACCATTTTAATCTAAATTCAGTTTGAGAGAAAGGAGGCTTGGTCTGTAGAAGACTATAGTTCCCTACATGAACATACAACCTGATGGTGCTGGATAAGCATACTATTTACTTCTTTTCATAGAAATAGATTAAGAGCTATGAAAGGGAAGGTTACATGGATACATCTCTGTGTCTGTATTTTGTATTTTCTTCTAATTTTTCATAGATTCAGTTAGTTTCCTATGTCTGACTTTTCATAATTTTAAATCCTTTTTTGGAGTTTTTTGAGGCTGAGTCTTGCTATGTAGTTCAGGTTGGTCTTGAGGTCACTATGTAGCCCAGGCTAGCCTTGAACTCAAAGGGACCCTCCTGTCTCAGCCTCCTGAGTATTGGGATTTTAGGTGTGTGCTCCCACACCCAGCTGTTACTTTTAAATTTAAAAGTCATTCCTCTTTAAATGTATTTTTATTGTAAAATTTGCTTTATTACTTACTGAGAATTCACTTTTAAAATATGTATAATTTCTAAAGTAACAATATTATTAAAATTATATAATGTGCCTTTTATAATTTGTCACTAAATATTGATAGCTATTAATATAAGACTAAAATGTTAGTTTTGGGGAGGTTTTTGTATTTCATGAATAAATTGCTTTTTTCCAGGTCACCTCATTGTACAGATGAGCAAAAATAGAGTTAATGGCACAGATTTTATTCCAGGGTGACAAAACCTCTTCACCACTTCTCCAGACTGGTATTAAAAGGAAGCTCCCTATGTGAATCTTTGGTCTCCGTCCTTGTCTTTACAAAGGACTTTGTTCTAATGACCCATAAAAGGCAAGGGCAGTGTTAAAGTACCAACTGGCAACAGTTCTTCAAATCTATCACCAAATTGATGAGAAGGAAAAGTGGGTTTATTTTAATAGCTTTAGAAGTAGAGTTCACTCTGTTAAGGTTCTTTGAGTTCTGCTGACACTGTCCCAGGACCCAGGCTGTGGCACTGGGGAGGGGCTCTCAGACCTATGAATGGATGTTTTTGGTGCTCTTTACTAGCAACATGAACATGTCTCACTGAGATAATGACAAGAAGACATCCAGCTGCTGACTGTGGCTTTATGGGAGTAGCAGGAAGTTTTATTAGCCTGTCCATTAATGATTTATGTGGAAAGAATCTTTTATCTTCGTGCTGGATACCAAGATAAGAGATTGACCATAACTTTTGACCAAAGATTCACATAGGGAGCTTCCTTTTAATACCAGTCTAGAGAAGTGGTGAAGAGTTTTTGTCACCCTGGAATAAAATCTGTGCCATTAACTCTATTTTTGCACTTTTTACACTTTAATCATATATATATGTAAAATTAAAGTTAAGCAGGATTTTTTCTTACCTTGATAAAAGAAAAATGAGTACATTATTGGTTATTTGAAAAGGAATGATTTCTTTTTTAAGTACATTTTATATTTGTGGCTTTTAAAAACATCTGATTTATTTTAGCTAATTATAATTTTTTTCTGAGGCTCAAATATTTATACCTTAACCAGCTGGAGTCCCTGGGAGCTGCTTTCTATGGCCTTTTTGTAGGATCTCGTGTGTTTTTTAAAAAGAGCATTTGTTTTGGACCTTAACTGGTTATCTCAAATCTACTGTGATCTTCTCTGCTCTGACAAAATCAATCATCCCTCCAAGGAGACATATTACATCATAATACTAAGCACCAGGTGCCTGGGACACACACCAGACTTGTGTAGTGGGTCATACTGGTACTTTAGACATTATAACTAACAGAACTAGATGTGTTTGAGATCAGGAGTTTATTGTGATTCTCATTATATTTTAGCATGACTTACAAGATAACCTCTGGATTTTTAACTCTCCCCCACCAAGTTAAATACCTTTTTAAAGGTCTGTCTTGTGACCATTTGTAGCATTAAACACTGCCACCCACATTCACCACTTTTAATGGCCCTGTGCACTGGCGACTGCACTGGGTGGCCCTGCATCATCAGGTGTCACTAAGGTCACTCATACAGCTGCTTTCAACTGAAAGTTCTTTTGGGACCAGAAGGTCAAGGTGGTTTCTCACCTTCCAGGTTTCCCCAGCATAAATCCTCACTTTTCTGAAGCGAGCCCAAGCTTTTTTTTTAATACCATAGTGGTATAAAAAAGCAGTATATTTTATTCCAAGTGGAGCTATACAGGCCCCATATGTAAGCTCCTTGGAAGCCTTCCTGTGTCAGAAGTGATAATGTCCTATGGATTCATAGTAACAAGTTACAGAAAAATGCTTGTAATAAAAATCCTCGTTATTTTTGAATCTTTAAAAAATGAGCATAAAAATTCTTGGTTGAATTTTGAGTGTAATCACCAATTGTCATGTTAAGTTTATAGGCCAAGAACAAAACAAAAAAAAGTATGGGTTCTTAAGCAGAAAGCCAAAGATCTTCTAATTAACTTTATTGTCTTTATATGCGATTTAAAAAAATTGTCTTTGCTTTTTAAAGCACATTTGTGTTTGTTTTGACAGTGCTGGTCATGAAACTCATAACCTCATGCATTCTAGGCATAGACTCATCACTGAGCTACAACTTGGCCTCATCTTTTCTTTCTTACTGAGCTCCCCATTCCCCCTTTTCCCTTTAACTTACCAGATATTTATCCTTGTATCAAATGTTTAAGTTAACAATATCATTTGTCTTTAAACCTTAGAGTTAAAGCATGATTTTTTTTTTTTTGAGACAGGGTCTCGCTTTGTAGTTCAGGCTGGCCCTGAGCTCACTATGTAGCTCAGGCAAGCCTCGAACTCAGCAATCCTCCTGTCTCTGCCTCCCGAGTGCTGGGATTACAGGCGTGAGCCACCACTCCTGGCAGTGTAGTATGTGGTACTGATTGCTAGTGGGCCTGAGTCACCACACCCAGCATTGTTGTATGTGGTTAGTGGAATCGAACTCAGGACCTTGCGTTTGCCAGGCAGGCACCCAAACCACTGAGCTAAATCTCCGGCCCTTTTTTTTTTTTCTTTTTGAGACAGGGTCTTGCTTTGTAGTTCAGGCTGGCTCTGAGCTCACTATGTAGTCCAGGCAAGCCTCAAACTCAGCAATCTTCCTGTCTCTGCCTTCCGAGTGTTGAGATTACAGGTGTGAGCCACCACGCCCAGCACTGTGGTATGTGGTATTGATTGCTGGTGGGTGTGAGTCTCCACGTCCAGCATTGTATGTGGTTACCAGGGATCGAACTCAGGACCTTGCGCTTGTGAGGCAGGTGCTGGAACCACTGAGCTAACCCTCCGGGCCAGATTTTTTTTTTTTTTTTTGAGACTTG
>PVIC010040726.1:0-16553 GCA_004025085.1 Thryonomys swinderianus
ACATATAACATTGGGAAATTTGTACCAGTATATGCCACAAGTTAATTCTCATTTTTACCCATATCCCTACCCACTCCCCCCTCCTTCCCCCTTTATACATGCTCTTTTATTTTCTTTCTGTATCATATTTATTCCTTCCCCTCATCACATTCCCACACCAAGTTTCCTATAGAAATATTCCACTCTATAAAAGCTGTCCAACTTTCTAGAACTCATTTGCATCTACAGGTGTTCATGCCAAAGAGAAGATCCGGGAATTTCTATCTGTGATGTCCTTTTCATTTGTAATCCTAGTGGCTGGTGTATTAATTTGAATCATACTCATGTGATAGTAGTTAGATGACTGTGTAGTCTTCTAACTATAGGAGAATTTTTAATTCTTTTTATCTTTACTGGTATATTTTATATACACATCATATCATGATCATACTCGATATAGGAGAATTTTTTAACTTAAGCTTCATTAACTTGCCAAGTAAAATGAGAAAACAAGCAAGCAATCAAACAAAATCACTGTATGAATAGTGAACAAGTAGGCTGAACAATAGAGGACTCTAAAATAGGACTGGACTAAGCACATAGGTAAGTTTAAGGTCAAAGGGAAAAGGTCAAGGTGATGATCTTTGAGTTAGGCTGAACTTATAAAGAATTGATTAAATACTATTTCATTTCACAAGAATACTACATGGAAAATAGTAAGCCATGTTAGAGTTTAAGAAGTTTTCTCCTTGATGGGAATATTCCCCAAATAACACTCTCACTAGCTCTTTTCCCAACATGCCTGCCTGTGCAAGCTTCTTATAAATGGACCTCACAATAACTATCCTACTATACTTCCTACAGTTCTCAAACTTTTTGGCCCATGCCAGTACCCATCTCTGCAAGACTTCATCTTGTCAAACGTCGTCATCCTTCCTTGTCCTTACTTGCATGGTTTCTTCAGACAGAACAGCTCTTTGGTGTCTGATTTTCTAATAGATGCCTTCAAAACTTAGCTTCAGTTTTTCTCTTTCCGCAGTGCCTGCTTTGGCTCTGCTAGCAACCACAGAGCAGTGTGTTCTATGGGGCTGTAGAAGTGGTAAAGCAGCAACAGAAGACCACTCACCACCAGAAGGAAATTGTGGGAGAGCAACATAGTTATTCTTAGGTCATCATGCTGGGCTCTTCACAATGTTCAGTGCAGACTCTGAGATTTTGCTTAGATAAGGGAAACTGGTGTGGGACCTCAGGGAAGATACGGACAAGAAATGTTTAGAGTGGAGGCAGTGGGAAGGGGGTGTGGGGAAATGGTGGAAACTCGAATTCATTATGCTTGCGGATGCACTCATGTAACTGAGGAAACTGTAAAAGAGATATAGGGAATGGGAGATACTAGTTAAATGGCCAGGTTTCTCAAGTTTTTTCCATGGTGATATGTCTCCTCTTCTAAAGTAGGCTGCTGGTATTTGAAAGAAATACCCACTTTGCTTTTCAGGCAATGGGGGTCTGAATTGAGCCATGCTCAGAAGCTATTACCAGGCATATCTTCCTTTCAGGTCTTTAGGGGGAAACAAGGCATGTTGTGGTAGGGCAGGAAACGAGGAAAGAAAAATAGTAGTATGGGGAATATAAATAAGGAAAACAGATCTATAGAAAATGGAAGAGAGTTAATAAGTGGAAAGGGGGAAAGAGGCATGTGGGTTACATTTAAAATAGGCAGGCTTCCTATCATTTAAAACAAACTGTCATCTTTTCATGTATACAGGGAGACCACACAATGTTTGCCATAAAATTCAACTAGAATATATTTCTGGAGTTTCCCACTCCCTCCTGTTCTCGTTCTCTCAAAGAGACAAAAAGAAAGGCAAATGGTGGTGGTGGTGGAGGGGTTGAGTGACTGCAGAAGAATACCACTCACTCAGTGTAGCACTGGAACTATGACATCTAATTCCAGATGAGGCTTGCTGCCAAGTCCCACCGAAAAGCAAATGCACACCCAGTGTTTTAGCCACAAGTTAACACTGAACAGAGTCCATTAGAGTCTTGTAAACCAGTATTCCTTGTGGTGCACTACTACTTCATCTGTGGCAGGAAGAGACAGTTATAAGGAGTCTTATAGTAGTAGCCAACAGCTGGTTCATTCGTTCATTCACTCATTCATTTCACTACTACACTACATATAGTGTCTTGGCACTGCCTCAGCACTCAGCATATTTTTCATATGGCATGTTGTCACATTCAGTGGTTAGCTTTACCAGTTCGTTCTTCTCTTCCTGAGGGCACACAGCTAGCCTAAATTTCCCCCTCCTGTTTTGTTATTAAGTACACCTATCATGCTGAACGCTAGCTAACGGGAGTGTGAGTGAGAGTAGTGCATCCTGTCTCCAAGCCTGGCTCACAAGAACATTTTGGACATAAAATCATTTCTCTTCTTTTCTCCTCTTAGCTGGTTAGAGTGAAATGAAGCCCAGTGAATTTTTGTAATTTTCTTTCTTTTTAAAAAATCATCTCACTATTTAATTTTGTTATTAAGTTTATGATGGTTTCATAAAATGAGTTGGGAAAAATCTCCTCCTCCTCTGTTTTCCAAAAGAGTTTATTTAAGACTGGAATTATTTCTTTCACAAATATTTGATAGAATTTACCACTGAGACCATCTGGGTCTGGAGTTTTGTTTGTGGGAAGGTTTTAAATAGTAAATTCAATTTACTTAATAGCTATAGGGATATGCAGTTTTTAAAAACTTTGTGTTCATATTGGTAAGGTGTTTTTTTCTTTTTCAAGAATTTGTTCCTTTCATCTAAGTTGTGGAATTTGTTGGCATCGAATTTTTCCATAATGTTTACTTATATACTTTTGATGTTTGTAGAATTTGTGGGGATAATCCTTCTTTCATTCTCTATGTTGGTTATTTGTGTTCTTAATATAAATTTGGAAAGCAAATGTTGAAGATGTTAAATTCACAAGATGGAGTGAACCTAGATCCTTGAATCGCCTTTTGGCAGAAAGCTGCCAACTGATCAGAAACACCTGCACCATATTGTTACAGTGTAAGAAATAAACATCTATTATATCAATTCATCTATTATATCAATAAGATTTGGAGGGCTTAGGATTGTGTAGTAACCAGCATATCTTCCCTATTGCACATTGTCGTATTCCTCAATACTGGGGGCTCTTGGAAGACAGAAGGTGTGACAATACTGGTCTTAGAATTTGTTCCAATGCTTAATGCAATATTTGGAAAAATGTTAGGTTCTCAGTAAATGTTTCTTGAATATAAATGAGTGACTGATTATGTTTTCTATATATTTGGAATCTGGTTTCCTTTCCTGGAATGAATGACTCAACTGTAACTAGGTTACTCATCTCCAAGCAAGAGGCCCAGAGAACACTCAGTACCCAGTTTTTGAAAGCATTATATTGAATTATTTTCACTTTGTTCTTCCTTCTTTACCTTTTCCCACTTTTATCCTAACTTTTTCTTACTACTTTCTTTGTCCAACTATATTCAGAACCATGCCTTTGGAGTACCATTAGAGAACTGTCACTGAGGTAAAAATCTCTTCAATCCAGATTCTAACAGAGAATTTAGAATAGTACAGACACGGCTGGACTTGTGTATTCTTTTGCCTTCTTACTGAAGCGTGCAAACAAGTAATGTGAACAAACAACAATCCTCAGAACTCCATGCAAGGTAGCGATAAATGAAGAGTAAGATGATTTTTGCAGATTTTTAAAAGATAAATTGAGTTTGTTGGTACGTTTTAGTACATTTACCACATACTTCACTGACAATTTGTACACATACCTAATGTATCTTGATTTTTATTTTTTCCACTCTTCTGCCCTTCCTTCAACCCCTCAATCCTGTATATACATAACTATTGTTTCTGTTTTTTCCCTTTTTTATTGAATTCTTTGTTGATACTGTCTTTTCCCTTTTTACTATCAGATTTTTTTCTTTCCTTTCTTTGCTTTCCCCTGCCCTCACCCTTTCTTGCAGTTTTTTTTATAAGTGAGGGTGGAAATGTACCAACATAGACAACTTGCTGGGTTCCAGTGAATCTTTAAAGTATTTTTTTGAATGATAACAACTGTTCAGAGATGTGTTCCACTTTAACATTCCTTTGTAAATTGCTTCCGGACCAGTTTACTATTCTGCTCAATATTAAAGTGAATGCTATAGAACTTCTCAGAATATTTGCTCACTGTCTTGCCTAACCTATGCTAAAAAGTAAATACTACTTTTCATATTTCAAATATATGTTTTGAAAAGTATGTATGCCTTCTTATTTATTCTGAAAATATAGCAATAGTTATAATAAAATAAATTTTTTTCTGTTAATATCTGGTGATTTATTCAACTGAGAAAAGTCTTCAGTAGATTAGCTGAAAAAGTTTGGCAGTGAGTGTGTGAAAGTTTGCCCAGGTGAGTACTATAGAGTGGTACCGTACAAATGGACTTGCTTGGCTTCGCTCAAATGACAGTCTTGCCTGTTACCCTCCCCTTTTCATGTTTCCAATATTCCCTTCCATCCTGTCCTTTGTTAGCTCACCATAGGCCAAGCATTTATAAAATATCTAGAAATTTCCCTATTTAGTACTCAGTTCTCTGAATCGTTGCTCCCCTTTCCCTTATTTGGGTTGTTTAGTGTCCCTTAAAGCTGGGCTGTGATACTGCTCTTCAACAGAAGATGTCATTGCCTGACAAAAGAAAGAGTAAATTGAGCATTTCCTAAATTTGAAGCTTAGATTCCACTGCAAATATAATTTCATTAGTTTAAATTCTACATCTGATTTACTTACTCAAGGAAATGTGTCAGAGAGCAGATAGGAAGAATGAAACTTTGCTATAAATTGTCTTGCTTAAATAGTGATGATGGTAAAAACAGTTATTATAGAGTTTATTATACTCCAGGTGCTACTGTAAACACTATGGATCATATTAAATCATTGGCTCTTCATAATAACCCTGTAAAATAAGTACTCTTACCTTTTAAATTTTTCAAATGAGAAAACTAAGGCACAAAGATAATGAGCAACATATTGAAGATCATACAAACTATAAAGGTGCATCCACACATTCAAATATTCCTAGTCAAGGAATCCTCTCCTTGAAAGAGTGATCCATATTGTCTATTTTGTTATATCAAAGAAATATGGTTACCCTTGTCTACAATTGTCCTCTATATATCCTGGTTCTGCTCTATATTATGTAGATATACTTACATTAACAAAAAGTATTTTACCTAATAGCCTAAGATAACGACATCTTGATTTTCATCCAGAAATACCAAATTCAAGTTCCTAATTTGATGGAACTCTTCACATTGAACTTGATTTCATTACCATTATCATACATGGTGGTTAGTAGGATTGATTCTCATCGTAACTGGTTTGTTCTTCTTTAATAAGGTATGATACTATAGAAGCACCCAGTTTTCACTAGCATAATTAATGCAAAAATTCTGAGAAATTAAGGTCTGCACCTATCCAGTGAATTATATTGGAGAGTCAGATTAAAGGGAAGTAGGCTTTGAAGTTCTTCCTGAATCAACGTCTCTGTAGTGTAAGAGTTAAATATGAAAATACATGTGGAATCACTGAGAAATGTTAGCCCTTAATCAAATGTTAATTTAATTTTATGTTGTATTATATTAATAATATAATAATAGATTATTAATGCTTAATATAAGTATATATTAAGCAGTTTTAGGTATATTAATCTTTCATAGGTTTTTGATACATATATGTTAAGAGGTTCTTCAGCTTTAATTTTGCTACCTATGCAACTTTGCATTTCTGTGGCATATTAAGTGCATTGCTATTTCTCAAAATATCTATTATGGAGAGGTATTTTGACTCAACTTGACTTTGGGTCAAACATATGACTTTCTTTGGCTAGTGAGAGGTAACAAGTGTAGTGCTAAGCTTTCATTCTGGACTCAATCTCTTGTCACTATTGCTTTTTACTTAAAACTTTGGAAATATGACCAGGCTAGCCATTTAAATGGAAAGTACATATGAAAAGACTCAGGTCCACTGAAGTAATCTAAGCCCAGTTGGCCTGCCAGCTGAGCACAGCCACACAAATAAGCCCAGCCAAGATCAACTGAGCATGACCTGGGCATTAGAACTGTCCAGATAACTTACAGACTTGTGATAAATGTGGAAATTATTGTTTTCAAAACCATTGTGTTTTGTCATATACTAATAGTTACCTGATACAACTAGAGGGAGAACATTTACTACTTGTGAATATCCATTTTATACATAGTAGGGTTCTTCAGCTTTATGGTTTCAATTCTAGGCTCCAGAGCCAAACTGCCCTGGACAGTGGTGGCAAAGCTCTGGCCTGTGTGCTGCAGTTGGCTGTTTGTTATCACTGATAGCTCTGAAAGTTTCTCTATCACTGGCCTGGTTTAAATTTAATTTATACTCGTGCTGACAATTAAGAAGTGCTATTGGCATATTATATAAAATTCTGTGTCATCAACTTCATGTCAAATAAATATAAATTGTAAGTAACTTTTGAAATGGGCACTATTACCCCTACTTAACATATATCTTATATAAAAATTTTTCTATCTATCCATCTATCTATCTATCTATCTATCTATCTATCTATCTATCTATCTATCATCTATCTATCTATCTATAGGCTCTGAGACAATATCCAATACTCACCATTTAAAAGAGGAGAGGTTTACTTCGGCTTGTAGTTTTTGTCTGTAGTTGGCTGGCTCCAAGACTGAAACAGGATAGAAAGGGGGATGGCAGAGGAAAATGTGCTCCACTCTGGCAACCAGGAAACAGAGAGAAAAGGGAGGAGGTAAGAACAAGAATGTATCCTTCCAGGTCATGTTCCCAGTGACCCACCTCCAGCCAGGTTGTACCTCCTAATGGCACATTTATCCACTCATCTCATCAATGTGTGAGTCCACTGAGTCAATGAGTAGAGTGCCTCCATATTCTATATACATGAGAATTTGGGGGAAATTTGTTATTAAAACCAAAGACTTCCACCCCTTGTCTCCAAAAGACTCACATCTATCTCTTTTTTTTAAATTGCATTCTTTATTGGTACAATTTGCATACATCTTACACTCACACATAACATTGGGGAATTTGTACCAATATATGACACAGTCAATTTTCATTTTTACCCATATCCCCACCCACACCTCCCCACCCCCTATATACATGCTCTTTTATTTTCTTTCAGAATCATATTTATTCCTTCCCCTCATTACATCCCCCACCAACTTTCCTTTGTAAATTTCCCATTCTAAAAAGATTGTCCTCTTTTTGAGAGGTCAATTTAGTTCATCTTTAAGAGTAATCAAAGTTTTAAGTTTCAGCACTGCTGAAAAGTTCAAATTCAAAGCTTCCTCTGAGACTCAAGGCAATCTATTAACTGTGAGCCTCTGTAAAAATCAAAACGAAAGTTAAACACTTTCAATAAACAATGGAACAGGATAAACATTCCCATATCACAAGGGAGGAATAGAGCATAGAAAGGAATTATACCAAAGCAAGACTCAGACCCATCAGGGTAGACATCCAGTTGTTACCTATCAAATGCCTGGGACAACTTGTGATGATATATGAACCCCAAAAGACCTGGGCAGTTTTATCCATGTGGAATTGCCATTTGTACCCTTCCTAGCCTCTCTTCAGATTGCTCCATTCACTGCCTATGGCTTTCCTCAGTGGATATGAAATCTTCACTACACAGCAAGGTTTTTCAAACAGGACAGCAGAAGAGCATGGGAGACCAAGAGAAGGATAGGAATACATCCTTCTGGGTTGTACCCCCAGTGGTCCACTTCAAATAAGACCACACCTCTTAGCAACATATTTAATAGTACACTGCTCTCTCAAGGGTAAACAGTTTGACCTCTCTGGCCTTCTTCTGAAATTTAAGTGGTAGTTTCCACAATGCTATAACTCTCACACTCTGCATGCCTGTAAAACTAGTACCTCGTTAATGATGAGAAAGTCTGCTCACACAGGAGTCAAACACCCTTGATCATGGCATCAGTGGCTACTGAGTACTTGCATGAGTGAACTTGGTAAAACATCTCCTTTTTTGGCCTTTAGTGAGCAAGACACATGGGGCTCTCTTTTGAAATGAAATATCTAGAGTTTTGCACCTTTAGAGCTGGAATTGGTGAGGTCTGCCCAATTCCTGAGATGTTTTCAAACTATCTTTTCTGTTGTTCTGATGCAAACTATTTGGTTTTTAAAAG
The DNA here is from genome assembly GCA_004025085.1 of Thryonomys swinderianus. NCBI lineage: Eukaryota > Metazoa > Chordata > Mammalia > Rodentia > Thryonomyidae > Thryonomys > Thryonomys swinderianus. The sequence continues at coordinate 8,235 of PVIC010040726.1, forward strand.
TGCCAATCTTTTTAGCAACTGAGCTCTCCTTCATCCAATTCTGCATGTGCTTCCTTTCCAATCAAATTTCATACCATTTGGCTTTTTTTTGGTTCTGAATATAACTATAAGTCTGGCTAAAGGTAATAAGCCACAGCAAGGTAGAAACAGGACAGCAGAAGAGCATGGGAGAACAAGAGAAAGATAGGAATACATCCTTCTGGGTTGTACCCCCAGTGGTCTACCTCAAATAAGACCACACCTCCTAGCAACATATTTAATAGTTATCTTGCCTCAAGTAGAACCTCAAAGGTAAACTCAAATCCTAGATGACATATATGGAGCAGGAGAGGTTTAACGGAGAAAAATATGAGGTGTCCTGAGGACTGGCTGTCCCTTTTTGTCTGTTGGAATTATCTCAGCATTAAAATCATACTTTCTATGCATTAGTTTTGGTCAATGAGAAATAACAATGGATAAACTTAATTTATTTAGTGTTAAACACTACTTTAAACCATACTTATTGTTGGGTATAGAGGTAAAGTTGAGGATTAAGCTTTATTCAATTTGTAGTATTAAAGCAGTGAATTTATTTTTCAAAGATTTAAAAAAAAATTGACTCTATTTGTACATTATATGCACACATCACAATCATGTTCAACATTGAGAATTTGTACCAGTATATGACACGACTTAATTCTCATTTTTTCCCCTTTTCCTATTCACCCTAAAACCCTCTGCCCCCATATGCATAAGCTTTGTTTCCTTTTTCTTAAAGGTGACAAACAGCAATTATTCCCATTTCCAGGGGAATAATTGCTGTTTATAGAGCTTGCTAGGAGAATGTATGATAATAATTTATATTTTTCTTTTACTTCTTCCCTATCCCTGGCTAACCTACATGAAATTTCATCAAATAAGTTGCTTAAATATAATCTAATCTTTTCATCATTAATTTCCTTAGAAAGACAATGATAGAATAATCTTAAACTCTGGACTCTAAATGTGTGTTACTTACCTACAAAAATATCCTTTATCAGCTGGAGACTGGATAGGGAGGATATGTTTTTTTTTTTTAATAAAATGGAGTATTACTCTGCCACAAAGGGTGTTAAGTTTCATTCATTTATGTGCAAATGAACACACCTTAAGGACACACTAATAAGTGAAATAGATCACAGGTATGTAAATACCGTATCTTTCCTTTGGTATGAGAACCTGTGGAAGTAAATGAGTTCTAGAATGTATGATAGGTTTTGTGAAATACGAAATCCTCAAAGGGAATGTGGTAGGGGAAAGTAATGAGGGAAAAGAATAAATATGATTTGAAAAGAAAAAGAAAGCACAGGTGTCTCCATTTGCACCTAAATGGATCGATTTGAGGATATACTAATAAGTGAAATCAATAGATCACAGATAGGCAAATTCCAGATCTTCTCTTTGACATGAACACCTGTAGATGCAAATGAGCTCTAGAAAGTATGACAGCTTTTATATAGTGGGAAATTTCCATAGGAAATTTGGTGTGGGAATGTAATGAGGGGAAGGAATAAATATGATTCAGAAAGAAAATAAAAGAGTGTGTATAAAGGGGGTGGATAGGTGTGGGTGGGTAGGGATATGGGTAAAAATGAGAATTAACTTGTGTCATATACTGGTACAAATTCCCCAAAGTTATACGTGATTGTGAGATGTATATAAATTGTACCAGTAAAGAATTCAAATTTTTTTAAAAAAAGAAAAAGAAAGCACATGTATATAGTGGGTAGAGGGTTGTGGGGTGAGTTGGGATATGTGTAAAACTGAGAATTAACTCGTGTCATATACTGGTACAAATTCCACAATGTTGAGTGTGATTGTGAGCTGTATGTAAAATGTACCAATAAAGAATTCATTTGAAAACAAATATCTCTGAAAACGTATTGGTGTTAGTCTGGTGTGAGCAGACCTTGGGAAAAGTGGCCTGCATAGCTCACAGCCTCGATAATATGCCTCTGCTCACTTTTCAAAGGGCTCTGTTTCTGTTTTCCTTTATCCAGTAAAGGAGAATCAAACTGCCATTTAATAGTTTGTGCCTGGAACCAATCTTAAGTGACCCAGGTTTTTCTGTCTTTTGCATGTTTATCAGAATCGTACTGTGCTTCCACCAAATGTTTAAGAGCTGTAATTCACCACAGGAGTGCAAGACCAGTAACTTCATGTGCCTAGAGACAAACGTCAGCTAAGACTGATGGACAGCCTTCTATGTTTAAACTTCCTTTCTGAGAATCAGCTTTGGTTGCTTGTACCCAAATGTCTATCCCTTGGGGTAGGCTAGTGCCAAGTCCAGACTCATGGACAGATAATTATTATCACAGTAAAATAACTTCAAAGAAAGAGTGGAATTTTGTGGCTGTGAGATCACGGTAGATCTTAGTGTAACATTTGAAGCATTTCATTAGATTTTTCTCTGGAATAGTCCAGGAAGTGGCATGCACACGGCTTTCTGGCTCACAGATTTTCTGTGCTTCTGGCTGAAAAAATATTGAAAACTGAAGAAATATGTTTATTGTGCCCATATCTTAAGAAGCTCTCACTTGATGTTGGCAGGGATAATGCTGTTTGAACAATTGAAAACATCTTTTTTAACTGTTTCCAGAAAGCATTTGCAAACACCCTCAAGTAAGGTTACATACTTACAATTCAGCTCGAAGCCTCAATTAAGGCTGTTGTTGTCTAATGTTTGCTTCCTCTAATAGCCTGACACCATAATAATATTATACAGTATCCCAAGATAATGAGAAGTATGTCTAACATCTGCTTATACTCAGAGAACAAAGGAAAATTGGAAGGATGTGTCCTGAAACACTGCAAACACAGCTTTTGCTTGCTCGAGACACTCAGTGGATTTTCTCATGGATTTTTTTCTCTGCCATCCAGGACAATGACATAAGGTTGTGGAGAGGTTGAACAAGCATAACATAGATAGGCTGCTTAGCCTATGACTCAGCAATACTGACCACATTGAGGGAATCACTTCTGAGCTCGTCTGTATTACTTACATTTTATAATATATATTATAATATATTTATAATTCCTTCATATGTGTTTTTCATCCAACTTTTGATTATTGTCATCAACAAATTAAGCTTGTTAAACTCATTTCTTTTTCGTGCACATGATAACAAGTCACACACACAGATAAAACCCACTGGAGTTATTTCAGTAAGAGAAGATAATCAGATTGTACTTTATAGTTAGTTTATTAAAATGAGAAGGCCTGATTTTTGGAAACTGAAGAAAATCCAGAACTCATGAGTAGAAGCTCAGCAGATAGGAGAAAGAACAGCAAAATTGGAAACCAGTATATGCTTCCTGGCCTGCTAAGCATTACTATGCCTTCAGCTTAACTAAACTGGAGGAGGAAAACACAAGTAGCTTATTAATTAATTGAAAAAGACAAAGAGTGATGATAATGGGCACTCATTGTTTGACTTTCTAGTTTTAGCTTTTTTTCTGCTCTAGGAAAACACTCAGTTTCTTCCTTTGGGATGTTTTGGGTCTTGTTCTGGTTTGAATGTCCTTGGAAGCAAATGTGACATGAAAATTTAAAAGTAAAAATTTGTTTGAGAGAAACACTAGTAGAGGGTTAGGGAAGTGAGGCAAGGAATATGTACTGTTTGAACGTTTGTTTACTAGCATAATTCATAAGTTGAATCCTAGCCCAATGTGTTAGTACTATGAGGTGAAACTTTGGGAGATGATTAGATCATGCGTAGGAAGCCCTCATAACTGTGATTAAGAATCTTATTAAAGGATACCTAGGGAACTTTCTTATCTTTTCTACAATAAGAATATGACAGTTTACAAGGAACTGAGGCCCCATCAGACACCAAATCAGCTGATCCCTTGACTTTAGATTTGGGAACCTCTAGGTATGTAAGAAATAAATTTTTATTGTTCACATGAAGTCAATGATATTTTGGTATAGCTGTCAGAAGGGACTAAGACAGTGTGTTAACCAACAATTGTGGAAAACTGGAATCCAAGTTCCTGGGAAAGTCTGGACTGTTCCCCAGAAGACCTCAGCAAAGATACTGAGATATTTACCTGCCTAGTTCCTGTTAACCATTAGTTGAGAGATGCTTCTGAGAGGCTTCCTTCTGGAATGTCTGGCCAGCGAGTGGGTATTTGTGGTAAGCAGAATGGGTACTATAGGGACAAGTGTAGGACTCAGAGTTGCTGCTGTTTAGCTTCTCCCTCATTTCTGGGTGGAAATTGATTGGCTTAAAGCATTTGGTAGAGTCCATTCCTTTGAACACAGCTACTGATTTCCTATGTGGCAGGCAAATTCCAGCCTGCCTATTTCAGAATTAAAACAGGTGTAAGATTTTAGTTAGCCACTGTAGAAGCCAGCTCTCTCTTCTTCACTAGACATGAAGAAGCTTAAACTCCTGGAAATTGCTAGTGGTCCTGTTGGGAGAACAAGGGAAGAACCAGCTAATTTTGCTGACTCATAGCCAAGACTGGAGAAGGAGAAGTGTCCCTGGTCATAGAAACCATTGAATCTGTTTGCAGGAAACCAACTGCAGCAAACACTGAGTCCAACTCATAGCCTGACACAAATTGAATGTGCCTATAAAATCTTTAAAAGCTGAAACAATACTTACCAATCATTTGAGTATTATCTCTGACTTCGTTTCATTACAATGAAAAAGAACAAGAAGGACCAATTCTGTTGTAATATTCCATGAGGTTTATTACTTTTAACAGCAAAATATTGACTTCTAAAACCAGAAATATACAAGGTGTGACTTGAAGACCTAAGGCTGACTCCATAAGCACACTATGAAAATAAAATGTATTTCTTTTGGTTGCAGCTGCCAAGATCTTATGGACAGATGCAGTGCTTTTGGCTTACTCAAATACACTGTTTAACCTAAGGACTTTTTCACTGTCCAAAATGATGTCAAGAAGGACAATTTGTCACTTTGGTAATGTGTACCACTTAATCTAAAATTCCTTTCCAACTACAAATAAAGACAGTATCGTGTTAAGCAAATAATACATTTATTCTAATGCAGATGATAAGGATAGTTATACTCTATTAAATTATTTATCATAGCTGCATAGTAGCCATGTGAACAGAAAATGAGAGTTTACTGTGTACATAGGAGTAGTGACAATAAATGTTTGGATGCTTAAGTAAGGCATTTAAAATTTCCTTTTGAAGGCAAAATGAAGTTACAGAAATTTGCAATTTATGTGCATTATTAGTTAAGCCTTAAGTGAATATGCTAAATAAATAATGAGAAGCAATAGAAAAAGAGAGAGGTAAGTTGAGAGAGAAAGAGAGCACAAAATTCATGGACATAAACAAGGGACAGGCTCGTTTCTCTCTAATGTAATAGTCTAGAGTATCTTAAGGTCACCCAGGCTATAGGTTTCTTCTGTCTTGTGCTTCTGCAACCTGTAGGTTGGTGGCTCATCTCCTTGGGTGAAGTTGATTCACCATCACTGTTTACTTTCTGGGCCTTAGAAAGGAGAAAGAGTGAATGGCAAAGAAATGTCCTTTTAAATGACCTGACCTGGAAGTTGTACATGACTCTTCAACTCACATCCGGTTGGCCAGAGCCTAGACGCAAGAGAAGTGGGAATTATCTCTAGCTATGTCACCTGCCCAAGCTCCTGGAGTACAATTACTACAACAATAAAGATTCAAGTAGCCCATGAGGCAAGTAGCTTGGTTTCTATCATGAGAAGTAATGCAATTTAGACCTTAAGGGTTAATGTGAGTTTTTAAAAAGAAGCATCCATACCAGTGAGAGGGGAGGGTGGGAGAGGAGGGCAAGAAAAAGGAGGAGTTCTGCTTTATTGGTAATAAAGCTCCAGGTTCCTCCCATCGTGGATTTCATAGTCCCCCAGAGAAACGCGGTCCTTAAAAATCACGTACCATTTCTTAAGGAAAATTTTGTTCCAACGGGTGCCAGTTTGGGCAGCGATCAGTTTCTTAAGGTCTCTGATGGTGTCATCGGTGTTGCGCTTTGGAAGGGTTTTAGTAGTATAACAAACACCAGTACTGATTGTATGATGTTGTCCTCAAGGTCTTGTAGTCTGGGTATAAAAAATTACACAGAAAGTAATAATACAGTGTGAAGCTGAGCTATTGGGGAGACATAAAGCATTGTGAGAATAAAGGATTGCTAGTCTGGTGAGAGAAGGGTCATGAGTGGCTTCCTGGAGGACTGATGTTGAACTGAGACTTTTGTGAAAGGTTTTTTATTTGGCTGGAAAGTAGAAATTGTTCTAAGAGTGGGGAACAGAGACATGGTGTAACTTTAAGGAATCTTCCAAAGACAGAAGTCATTTACAAGGCTGCAGCAAAAACCATCTTTACCCAAGGCAGGAGCAAAGGGAAAGCTATGTAGGATTTATTCAGAAAGGAAGAAGGATTACTAAGCTGGAAGGAAATGTTTTTGGCACTAGTACTGTAGCAAAGTACAGCATCATGATGAGCCCCAGATTCTGGGTCACTGCAGTGATTTGAAACGTGGACATGGTTATTGTTTGGCAGCAGGCATCAATAAATCGATCAAACTTTTCAACAGGAATTAGAATATTCCTATAATTCTCCATTAATCACATCTTTTGGAAAGGTAGGAAGTGGTAGGAATCACATCTGTTTGGTTGTTTGGCACCAAAGTATTAGCTTTCCTAGTGTTTCTCTGGTGTTTCTTTACTAAAAAATGTTGTAAGTTTGAATCATGATGAAATCTATTTTATTTGGAGAGTTGCTCTTGAGAATGGATAGCAAATTATCCTTAAAAATGTAGGAAAAATACTGTAAGATAATGATTGGGTAAGAGTGGAAGAACTAACTTGAACATTTTCTGTAGTTTGAAAGAAAATATTTTCCTTTTTTTCTACATTGGGGCAAAATATCTCCTTCTAGCCCATGAACACACATATATATGTACATGTGCATGGGACATATACATAATCTTTAAAAATCAATTTCCAAGTTTTTTCCATTTCACTGTTTATCTTTTCACTCTGCTAGTAGTTTCTTTTGCTGTGCAGAAGCTTTTTAGTGGATGAGATCCTATTTGTTGATTTCCTCTGCAAGTTCTCATGTTATAGAGGTTTTGTTCATAGTCTTTCCCTAATCCAGTGTCTCCAAGAGTTCTACCTAACCTGTTTTGCAGAAGGTTTAGTGTTTCTGTGTGAATATTTAGGTTTCTAATCCACTTTGATTTTAATTTAGTACATGGTGAAAGAGATAGATAGATCTAGCTTTAGTCTTCGGCAAGTTAAAGCCCAGTTTTTCCAGCACCATTTGTGAAAGTGGCTATCTTTCCTCCACTGAGGATATTTGGCTCCTTTGTCATAAATGAGGTGGTGTAGTGTATCTGAAGTATATTCTGGATCTTCTAATCTATTCCATTGGTCCTCAGGTCTGTTACTTTGCCAGTAACATAGCAGCTCAGTTTGTGATAGCTAAATGTTGGAAACAACCCAAATGCCCATCAACTGGAGACTGGATAAAGATGTGGTTTTACTATAAAATGGAGTATTACTCTTCCTTAAAGAATGATAGTTTGACTCATTTATACTCAAATGGATGTACCTTCAGAACATAGTGAAATAAAGAGGCCACAGATGTGTAAATATCATATCTTTTCTCTGGTATGAAAAACTGAAGGTATAAATGAGCTCTAGAATACATGATAGATATTGTGAAATAGAAAATATTGAAAGGAAAATGGGGTGTAGTGGTAAGTAACAAGGGGAAGAAAAATATGATGGTTAAACAAAGGGAAACAAAGCTTATGTATATAGGGGATGGGTATAGTTAGGTGGGTTGGGGAATGGGAAAAAATGAGAATTAAACTGTGTCATATACTGGTACAAATTTTCAATATTGGGTGTGATCATGATATGTGTATATAATGTACCAATAAATATTCAAATTAAAAAATAACATTGACTAAATAAAATGTGATTAGATGCTTCTGGAAATTCCTTGGAAAAATCATTTTCCAATTTAAATGTAGGTTCTAAACTGGCACATGATTTTTTTTTTGTTGAGTTTATTGGTATGCTTTCAGTATTAATTATTTTCATGTTCATCATTGCATACTTGTACCTGTACATGATAAAGTTTGATTCTTATTCTTTCCAATTCCTCTGTCCCCTCTCTAGCTGGTGCATGGTTTTAATTTGACCATTCATAAGCTCATCAATCTGTACATAAGCATTTTTGAAGTGTCCACTATGCTTAAGTGTTGCTAGCTATCGCCAGGTGTTATAGCCTGTAGCAGCTAGGTGCTAGATAATAAAGTTTTTACAATGATGAAGGTA
>PVIC010040727.1:0-16537 GCA_004025085.1 Thryonomys swinderianus
TCCTCCTGTCTCTGCCTCCCGAGTGCTGGGATTACAGGCATGAGCCACCACGTCCGGCATCATGGTATGCAGTGTTGATTGTTGGTGGGCGTGTCTCCACGCCCAGCATTATATGTGGTCACCAGGGATCGAACTCAGGACCTTGCGCTTGCGAGGCAGGCACCGGAACCACTGAGCTAATCCTCCAGCCCTCCTTTTATTTTTCTTGTCTGGTTGCTATCAGTAATGTTACCAGAACTATATTAAATAAGAATGGTGATAGTGGAGATCTTTGTCTTGTTCCTGATTTTAATGTGAAAGATCTGTTTTTGAACATATAGAATGATGATGGCTGGTGGTTTCTCATAGATGGCCTTTATCAGGTTCAGGTGTAGACCATCTATCTCAATTTTCTGTAGTGTTTTTAGCATGAGTGAGTGTTGGGTCTTATTGAATGCTTTTTCTGCATCTACTGAGATGATCATATGTTTTTTGCCCTTGACTCTTACATTTATGGATTTACATATGTTGAACCAACCTCACATCCCTGGGATGAATCCTACTTGATCAGGGTTATGATCTTCTTTTTTTTTTTTTTTTTTTTTGAGACAGGGTCTCCCTTTGTAGTTCAGGCTGGCCCTGAGCTCACTGTGTAGCCCAGGCAAGCCTCGAACTCAGCAATCCTCCTGTCTCTGCCTCCCGAGTGCTGGGATTACAGGTGTGAGCCACCACGCCAGGCACTGTGGTATGTGGTATTGATTGCTGGTAGGCATGAGCCACCACGCCCAGCATTGTATGTGGTTACCGGGATCGAACTCAGAATCTTGCGCTTGTAAGGCAGGTGCTGGAACCACTGAGCTAAATCTCCGGCCCTATGATCTTCTTGATTATCCTCTGTATTCAGTTTTTGAGTATCATATTGAGGATTTTTGCTTCTGTGTTCATTAGCAAAATTGTAGTTCTCTTTTTTATTTAGGTCTTTTTCTGTTTTTGGAATCAGGGTAATGCTTGTTTCCCTAAATGAATTTGGGAGTAGTGTTTCTCTTTCAATTTCATTAAAGAGTTGGAGAAGTAATGGGATTAATTACTCCCTAAATTTCTTGTAGAATTCAGCAGTGAAAGCATGAGGACCTGGGCTTTTCTTTGTTGGTAAATTTTTAACTACATTTTCAATTTCATTGGCTGATATTGGATCATTTAGAATTTTTATGTTTTCTTGGTTCACCTTTGGTAATTCATATTTGTCTAGGAATCTGTTCATTTCTTCTATGTTTTCCATCTTATTGTATACAAGTTCTCAAAGTTAGAGTTGATGATCCTCTGATTTTCTGTTGAATCTGTTGTGGTTATACTCTTTTCATTTGTAATTGCATGGATTTGAGCCTTTTCTTTCCTTTTTTTTAACAAAGTAGTCTAAGAATGTGTCAGTTTTATTTATTTGTTTCAAAGAACCAACTGATTCATTGGATTTCTATCATTCTCTTGGTCTTCATGATGTTGATTTCTGCTCTGATCTTCCTTCTTCTCCTCTTCCTCCTCCTCCTCTTCCTCCTCTTCCTCCTCCTCCTCCTTCTTTTTTGAGACAGGGTCTTGCTTTGTAGTTCAGGCTGGCTCTGAGCTCACTATGTAGCCCAGGCAAGCCTCCAATTCAGCAATCTTCCTGCCTCTGCCTCCCAAGTGCTGGGATTACAGGCCTTAGCCACCAAGCACAGTATTTGTGGTATGTGGTACTGATTGCTGGTGGAAATGGCCACCATGCCCAGTATTGTTGTATGTGGTTACTGGGGATTTAACTAGGGACCTTGTACTTGCTAGGCAGTCGCTGGAATCACGAGCTAAATCTCCAGCCCTCTGCTCTGATCTTTATAATTTCCTCCCTCGTATAAGGTTCTCTTGCTCATTTTTTTCTAAGAGCTTGAAGTTCAGCATTATGTTATTTATTGGAGCTTGCTCTATTTTCCTAATGTGGGCATTCACTGCTATAATTTACATTGAAGGACTGCTTTCATTGTGTTCCATGAATTCTAATATGTTGTATTGATATTGTTTCATAGAGAAATTGTCAGATTTCTATTTTAATTTTGTCTGTAACCCATTGGTTCAGGAGGATATTGCTCAATTTCCATCTTTTAGTGAAGTTCTCAGAATTTCTTTTGCTACTGATTTCCAATTTCATTGCACTGTGGTCAGATAATATCAAGGGATAATTTAAATTGCTTTGCATTTACTTAAGCAAGTTCTATGAGCTAGTATATGTTCCATTTTGGAGAATAACCTGTTTTTTGTTGTTGTTTTTTGAGACAGGGTCTCTCTTTGTAGTTCAGGCTGGCTCTGAGCTCACTATGTAGCCCAGGCAAGCCTCGAACTCAGCAATCCTCCTGTCTCTGCCTCCCGAGTGTTGGGATTACAGGCGTGAGCCACCACGCCCGGCACTGTGGTATGCGGTATTGATTGTTGGTGGGCGTGAGTCTCCATGCCCAGCATTGTATATGGTTACCGGGGATCAAACTCAGGACCTTGTGCTTGCGAGGCAGGCACCGGAACCACTGAGCTAACCCTCCGGCCCGAGAATAACCTGTATTTTTCTGAGAAGACCGTATATTCTGATTTTTTTTAATAGAATACTCTGTAGATATCTATTAAGTGCATTTGTTTAAAAAATTGATTCAGCTCTAAAATTGCATTGCTGAGTTTTTGGCTAGTTGATCTATTTGTGACAGTTGAGGATTTAGCTCCCCCAGCACTATTGTATTACTGCTTATTTGATTTTTTGTGTCCATTAACTTGTTTTGTATAGTTGTATGCAATACTATTTGGGGCATATACATTTATGATTGTCATTTCTTCATCTTGCATTGTCTCCTTTATAAAGATGTAGTGGTCTTCTTTGTCACTTAATTACATTCTATTTGAAATTTACTTTGCCTCCGAATAAGATAGCTACTCTTGCTTTTTTTTTTTTTTTTTTTTTTTTTTTTTTTTTTTTTTTTTTTTTTTTTTTTTTTTTTTTTTTTTTTTTTTTTTTTTTTTTTTTTTTTTTTTTTTTTTTTTTTTTTTTTTTTTTTTTTTTTTTTTTTTTTTTTTTTTTTTTTTTTTTTTTTTGCTTTTTGAGGCAGGGTCTCGCTTTGTAGTTCAGGCTGGCCCTGAGCTCACTATGGTGCCCAGACAAGCCACCGTGAACTCAGCAATCCTCCTGTCTCTGCCTCCCCAGTGCTGGGATTACAGGCGTGAGCCACCACGCCCGGCACTGTGGTATGCGGTGTTGATTGTTGGTGGGCGTGCCTCCACGCCCAGCATTATATGTGGTTACTGGGGATCGAACTCAGGACCCTGCGTTTGCGAGGCAGGCGCCGGAACCACTGAGCTAACCCTCCGGCCCAACTCTTGCTTTTTTAAGGTTCACATTTCATGGAACATTATTTCTCATTCTTTTACTTTCAGTTTATCAATTTCATTTAGCTGAGCATTATATGTGGTTACTGGGGATCGAACTCAGGACCCTGCGTTTGCGAGGCAGGCGCCGGAACCACTGAGCTAACCCTCCGGCCCAACTCTTGCTTTTTTAAGGTTCACATTTCATGGAACATTATTTCTCATTCTTTTACTTTCAGTTTATCAATTTCATTTAGCCCAGCATTATATGTGGTTACTGGGGATCGAACTCAGGACCCTGCGTTTGCGAGGCAGGCGCCGGAACCACTGAGCTAACCCTCCGGCCCAACTCTTGCTTTTTTAAGGTTCACATTTCATGGAACATTATTTCTCATTCTTTTACTTTCAGTTTATCAATTTCATTTTGGATTAAATGTGTTTCTTGAACATAGCATATTGTTGGATCTTGCTTCTTAATCCATTCTGTCAATCTGTTTCTTTTAATTGGTAAATTAAAGCCATTAATACTGATGATAAAAACTGATATGTACTTATTCTTGTCATGATATTTTGGCTCTTTTATTTTTTATTTATTCCCCTTCCTATTTAATATCTTGTCTTGCCTACTGACTTCACTTTGTTGGAACACATGGAGTTGTGACTTTCATTGTCTTTTTCTAGTACATTGTTTATAATTTTTTGGAGTGCAAATTTGAGATTCATCAGGCTTCTCATATGTTCTTTCTCTTGGGAGTCTTATTTCCCCATGGATTTTTAGGGATAGTTTTGCAGGATAGATCAATCTAGGTTGGAGATTTTTTTCTTTTAGGGCCTGAAATACTTTACTCTAGGATCTCCTTGATGTGAGGGTCTGTGTTGAAAAGTCCGCTTAGATTCTAATGTGCTTTCCTTTATATATGATTTATTTCCTTTCCCTAATGACTTTCAATATCTCATTCTTTTCTTGAGTTTCTGGACTCTCGACTATTATATGATTAGGTGTGGATTTTTTAAATCATGGCTAGTTGGAGTCCTATATGCCTCACCTCTCTGTGTGTCAAAGTATTTTGCTCTACTTAGGAATTGATTTCTCATGGTCTTTTGCTATTTTTAAGAAATCTTTCCTTTCGTGATTGCTAACTGCCATCCTATTGATGCAGGGGAGCAAGGCTTAGCTCCCAACCTGAAACCTCGAGTTTGTGTTCTCTAAAAATAGAAGAATGAATTTTAGGAGTGACGGAGGTTTAAGGAGGAAAATTTTATTGAGAAAGAAAGCTTTTTCTTATGAGAGCCAGAAGGAGGAACCCAGAAAGGTGAGTAACCTACCTATCTCACTTTTTAGAGGGCTTTTATGGAGCAAAGCCATGAAGTGAGGCAGGCTCAAAGTGGGTGCTTACAATAAGATTCAAAAGAAATAGGCTAACTATAGTTAATCAATGGGATTATAGTGAGTACAGTTGCTTAAGCAATATTGATCAAATGAGGTCCAATGAGGAATCAAGTCATATAGGTTTTTTCTTGTCAGGAGACTTCTCTAGGTGGGCCAAAGTCCTGGCCCTCTACCCTGGGGAATTTGCAATCACGGCATTCCTGGGGAAGGGCGTGGATCTGGATTTTGACCCTCCATCCTAGGAGAAGAATGAGGCCTGTCAGTCACTGCTATCTTGGAGTATAGTTTTTCATTGATGGCGTTGACCTTTGGAAGGGTTGTCTTTCTTGCAAGTCTTTTCAAGGGCCTGTCCTATCTATCTGCCTACCAAATGTCTAGCTAGCTTTTCTACCTATAATACAATCTTCTATGTCTAAGATTCTGTCCTCACATTCACTGGTTCTTATGCATAGGCTTTGAAAAGAGTTTTTAATCTCTCAGATTTCCATTTAATTCTTTTTATTAAATTTTCTTTTTGTCCTATCCTGAGATTCCATCAATTCCTGATCTCATCTGTTTTTTAAATCTGTGTCTGTCACCATGATCACTATCTCTGTTATCTGAGAAATTAATTCTGATTTGAGTTTTTTCCAGATCCTCTTCTTGCCAGTATAGTTATTCCAAATGGATGAGTTCCAGATTGTTCCTTCTCACTCCCTGAATTTCCTTTTGATGATTTGGAAGTATAGATTTGTATCTTGTTTGAGTTTCTTCTCATTTCTATTTCTTGTTTTTCTTAAAATCTTCAGTTTACTATTTGAAAATTGCTTATTGCCAGAATTTTTATTGTTAGAATTTGGAGCCCTTAAGGAATCTCTACTAATTATATTGTCTTCCTGGTAAAGTTGTGACACAGGGGACCAAGGCTTAGCTCCCAACCTGAAATGCGAGTTTATGTTCTCTGAAAATTGAAGAATGGATTTTAGGAATGATGGAAATTTAAGTAGGAAAATTGTATTGAGAAAGAAAGCTTCTGCCTAAGAAAGGCAGAAGGGGGAACCCGTAAAGGTGGGTAACCCCCCTGCTTCACTTTTCAGATAGCTTTTATGGAGCAAAGCCACAAGGTGAGGCAGGTCCAAAGTTGGACAAAATTACAGTCAACCAGTAATATTGCAAATACAGTAGCTTAGGTAACATTGGTACAACAAGAAACCACACAAAATAGACAAAACCAGGATCAACCAATAAGATTACAACAAGTAAAATTGCTCATGTAATATAGATTAAGTGGGGATCCAATGAGAAATCAAGTCAGTAACAATTGGAGAGGAATTTTTGGCTTAGACTCTTCTAGGTGGATTACAGTCCTAGCCCTCCACCCCAGGAGGTTGGTGCCTATTTTAGAGTATCAAATGCTGTTGTTTATCTTAGGGAGGCTGGCGCCTTCTATAGAATATCTGGTGGATGCCTATTTAAATATCAGTCATGGCTGTTTATCTATATGGGTGAGGTAGGTTTTTTCCTCTGGCAATGCTAACCTCTAAATTGGCTTTTCTGTTCGCATCAAAGGGCCAGTCCTATCTATCTGCCTACCATATGTCTAGCTAGCTTTTGTTTTCTTTTCTTTTCTTTTTTTTTTTTGTTTTTTGTTTTTTGAAACAGGGTCTCGCTTTTGTAGTTTAGGCTGGCCCTGAGCTCACTACATAGCCCGGGCTGGCCTTGAACTCAGAAATCCTCCTGCCTCGGATTACAGGCATGAGCCACCACCCCAAGCATTGTGGTATTTGGTGCTGATTGCTGGTGGGTGTGAGTCACCACACCTGGTATTGTTTTATGTAGTTACCGGGACTGAACTCAGGTCCTTGAGCTTGCTAGGCAGATGCAGGAACCACTGAGCTAAATCCCTGGCTCTAGCTAGCTTTTCTACCTATAATAACTGGCCATTGGGTTTGGGGTCTGTAATGGCCTTTAAACAATCTCAGTCTCGATAAACCAGGAAAAGCAACTGTCTAGAACTGTTAGGTCACCTTGGCCAAAGTTATACAATCAGCAATAACAATGGCATCCAACGCAGTTTAGGAAATGACAGATTGTGCTAGGTATTATTTTGATACCTTCAACTCCATAAACTAGACTTGTGGTTACATTGAAATTAAGGACCTACCAGAAATACATTTACAAATAGTAAGCCCTTCAATATAAGGACTTTACCTTCTAGGAAGAAGACTTAAAGGGGGTTTGGAGGATGGAGGGATAGAGAGAAAGACTGAGAATAGAGCTAGAAAGCTCAAGAAAACAGAAACAGGAACAACAAAGAAAAAGAAAAGCATCAGGATCTGCGTGGTGGAAGCATCATTAGCCTTAAAAGCCAGGATTATTATGAGTTGCAACAGCAGTGAACAGCAGAAAAAGAGTCAGTCCTAGAACTGTCTAAAATTGAAGCTGACTGAGTGGGTGAAGAAAACTTGTTGACTGTACTTCTTGTATTGGCTTGAAATCCATTTTGTGGCCTCCACTGCCAGACCTCTGTCCCAAACTGAGCCTCCCCTCCAGTGAGAAAGGAGCAGACTATAGTAGTAGGTGAATTGTTGGGACTGGCACCTCCTACTGAGCCAGACCTGCTGCAGGGAAGGAGCAGCCAGGACTCATTCATTGTGGGACCCATAGTAATCTTGTGGAGTCTGGCCTTGCAACAAAAAATCTGACTAAATCTCACTGGACTACACCCGGTTCACTGAGATCAACTGAGTTGGCTCTACATGCTGTTTCCCAGGTTGTAGAGCAATTACAGTAGAAGCCTGACTGGCAGCCAACTTATTTTTTCCCTCTTCTTAAAAGTGTGACTTTGGAGCTAGCCTCCTGGAGCTTGAATTCTGATGCAGTCACTTTGCATGAAGTTAAATCTGCAAGAGATCTATAGTTGACTTTTATGATGAAGTTAACAGAAAAGAAAAAATAATTGAGAGCAATTAAAGGTTAAGATGATGTTGAGACTAAATAAAGTGAAAGTCGTAGAAATAAAGTATTTCAAGAATAAACTGTTGGGAGAAAAGTTCATGAAGAGACCTGCAGGTCAAAGGGAAAGAAATTCCTTCCAGCAACTAGAACCATTGTCAGCACTAACACCCAGGAGATATTCTTTGTGGCCATTGTGGCCTTATGTCTCCCCAGAGGCCACTCTTGACTACTTGCTCTTTTGCCTTTGCCTTTTAGGCCAGTGGCAGCTCTCATCTGGTCGGGTGCTCAGAGTTTCTGCAGAAATTTGCTATGGCTAGTTGCAAAGCATCATGGAAAGCAGCTTGCCCTGGCTTCTGCCTGTTTAGGATTTACCTTCACAAGAGAAACTCAAGAAAGAGCTCAGTGGATTCATGGGAAGGCGTTTTTAACAGACCACCTTTGCCTTTGTTGACAGTGGCAAACATGTCCTGTTCATACTGTGCCTGGCATGTTCTAAGTGTTTGACCTCCATGACATCAGTCCTCACAGGTCCATGAGGCAGATTCCATTGCTGTCATCCCATTTTACAGGGGAGGAAGCTGAGGCAGAGTGATGAGCTACCTTGACTGAGGTCCTGGTGAGAGGTGGCTGGGCTTGTCCTCCATAAACTTCACACATGTTCCCATGACAAATGCTCCAGCACTTTTCTTTCCATTCCTTTTAGAATCTGCTGAGCTCCAGGAGGTATTCAACCAAGGTATTTATAAAAAGAGAAAAACAAGCAGTTGTCTGATCCCTTCTTTCTGATTCTTGCTCCCACTCCAATTGCTTCTCTCTGTCTCTCTGTCTCTGTCTCTGTCTCTCTCTCTTTCTCTTTCTCTCTCTTATCTGTGTGTATGTGTGTGTGGGTGTGTGTGTGTGTGTGTAGAGGACATGACTGAAGTGAATAGTGATTATGGGCATTAAGGACTTGATTTGTAGAATTTGACTAAATAACCTTTTTGTGGCTCCTGCTGAAGTCTCTGTGCCTAGGGCTGAGCTATTTGATCAACCCTTATCCTTCAGCAGGACATGGAGCAGCTGGTGAGATGCCCCAGAACATAGGGGCACTGCTGCTATTCCACCATTGGCCTACTGTTAGCAGGAAGAAGCTGTTTTTCTGAAGGAGGCCTCCAACAGCAAGATAGGAAGCTGTAGATGGGGACAGGACTGCAGGAGTGAGTGTAGTCTGTTAGGCAAAACAAACTTTTCACTAGAAAAGGAAGGAAACACTTTTCAGTTTGTTAGAGGATACATAGGATTGAATTTGCCTTTGGATGTGGAGGCAGTAACAATGGCTTAAGCAAACAGCTCCCTCATTCAACAATAATTAGCAACAACAATATGCGAATTCTTAGAACCAGCCAGCCCACAGAAGCAGGGACACAGAAGTGACACATTCTTTCTTGGGGCATTTGTTGAGAATATGCTCTGTACTGGGCACTGAAAGGAGCACAAGAGAAAGGTGAGGAAAACAAGAGAAATGGGAGATTACCCACAGTCCAGTGAATTAAGGAGACAAGAATAAGCTTGAAAAGTTAATAGCAGCATAGAAAAGTACATGTCACATGCAAAGAGTGGATGCACAAAGCCAAATAGGACATATGGGTGGAAATTTCTCACCAGAAGGGTGCACATCCCTAACTGAAATTCTAGAATTCTGAAATGCCCCCAAATCTGAAACTTTGCATGCTAGCTGGATGCTACAAGTGAAAACTTCCACACCTGGTTTCATGCAGTCAGTTGCAGTCAGAATTCAGGTGCACTAAAAATACTGTATAAAATTATCTTCAAGCTATATGTATGAAGTATATGAAACATAAATGAATTTCACATTTAGACTTTAATCCTATTCCAAATATATCTTAGTATGTTTGCAAATACTGTATTCCAAAATCAGAAAACTTCCAAAATTCAAAATACTTTTAGATCCAACCAAAACATGTCAAAAAAGAGAAACTCAATGTGTATTAATTTTTGTTTCTATTTTTTATTCATTTCTGCATAATGATTACATCTTTTTAAAAAATTGAATTCTTTATTGATACATTTTATAGACAGCTCACAATCACATTCAACATTGGGGAAATAGTACCAGTATATGACACGAGTTAATTCTCATTTTTACCCATATCCCTACCCACCCTACAACTTCCCACCCCCTAAATGCTTTCTTTTCTTTTCAAATCATATTTATTCTTTCTCCTCATTACTTTCCCTTGCCTCATTCCCTTTATTTCCTATTACACAAAATCTATCATACATTCTAGAACTCATTTACATCTACAGGTTCTCATACCAGAGAAAAGGTATGGTATTTACATATTTAGGAGCTATTTATTTCACTTATTAGTATGTCCTCAAGGTGTGTGCATTTACATCTTTTTCTTTTTTTCTGAGACAGGTTCTTGCTTTGGAGTTCAGGCTGGCCCTGAACTCACTACGTAGCCCAGGCAAGCCTCAAACTCAGCAATCCTCCTGCCTCAACCTCCTGAGTTCTGGGATTACTGGCATGAGCCACCACACCCAGCACTGTGGTATGTGGTACTGATTGCTGGTGGCATGAGTCACCATGCCCAGTATTGTTGTATGTGGTTACTAGAGATGGAACCAGGGCCCTTGCACTTGCTGGGCAAGAGCCAGAACCACTAAGCTGAATCTCTGACCCTTACATCTTTCTCTATTCACACACACACATACACACACGTATATGTGTGTTATATATATTTTCACTGTACTAGGGATTGAATAAACTCGTGACCTTGTGCTTCTAAGGCAGGCATGGTGCCACTGAACCAAATCCCTGGCCCCTTTTTATATATTTTTTATTTTCTTCTATTTTTTGCTTTTCACATAAGCGAAACCATGCAATAGTTTAAGCTTGTCTGATTTATTTTGTTTAACATTATGGTCTCAAGATGTATCCATTTGCTAACTATGACTCATTTATTCTACATGACACAACAGTACTCCATTCTTTTTTTTTTTTTTTTTTGAGACAGGGTCTTGCTTTGTAGTTCAGGCAACAGTACTCCATTCTTAATAAATACCATGTTTTCTTTATTCAGTTATCTGTTAATGGACACATAGATCACTTCTAAGGTTTAACTATTATAAATTGTATTGCTATATCAGTATGTATGAATCACTGTAATATGATATCTTTGACTCTTGAAAGATACCCAAAAGGGAAGTAGATGTGTCAAATGGAATTTCTACTTTTAATTTTTTTCAGTAATCTCCATACTGTTGTGTGTAATAGTTGTATTAGTTTACAAGCCATAGACAATGTACAAGTGCCCCCCCCCAAGCCTCACCATCACTTGTTATCATCTGATGTCTTGATAATAGTCATTCTTTCTGGACTAAGATGGAATCTAGGTGTTTTTTAATTTGTATTTCTCTAATGGCCAGTGATGTTGACCATATTTTCATGCAATATTGGCCATTTGTACTTTTAAGAAATGTCTGTTCCTTGCAGTTGCCTAGTGTTTTGGGTCTTTTTTAGGGGGGAGTCTAATATTTTGAAATAGTCCTATGTCGTGAAATAGCAATTTTTCTCATTTTGTTGCTTGTCTTATTGTCTATATTGTTCTACAGAACATTTCAATTTGTTGAAATTCCACTTGTATTCTTAGTACAGTATTATTGCTTGAGCCATCTGGGTTCCATTCAGAAAATCCTTGCATATACCTGTGTGTTCAGAGAGGTCATTTAATCTACTGGCTGATTGTTTCTGTTTTAATGTTTAGATCTTTAATCTATTTTATTCTTAGTTTAGTACATGGTGAGATATATGAATCTGGATTCAATTGTCTGCACTTGGATAGCCAGTTTCCTCAGCATTATTTTCTAAAGAAGGTATCTTTCTTCTAGTGTATGCTTTTGGCCCCCTTATCAAAGATCAAGAAGCTGAATTGGGGTTCTTTTTGCATCATACTGTGTTCTACACAAGCCACATGTCTATGTTTTACCTGTTCCATAGTGATTTTTTTTTTTTTGCTTTTTGAGACAGGGTCTCGCTTTGTAGTTCAGGCTGGCCCTGAGCTCACTATGGTGCCCAGGCAAGCCGCCGCGAGCTCCGCAATCCTCCTGTCTCTGCCTCCCGAGTGCTGGGATGACAGGCGTGAGCCACCACGTCCGGCATTGTGGTATGTGGTGTTGATTGTTGGTGGGCATGTCTCCACGCCCAGCATTATATGTGGTTACCGGGGATCGAACTCAGGACCTTGCTCTTGCGAGGCAGGCGCCGGAACCACTGAGCTAACCCTCCGGCCCCTTTTTTTGCTTTTTGAGACAGGGTCTCGCTTTGTAGCTCAGGCTGGCCCTGGGCTCATTATGGTGCCCAGGCAAGCTGCCGCGAACTCAGCAATCCTCCTGTCTCTGCCTCCCCAGTGCTGGGATTACAGGCGTAAGCCACCACGCCCGGCACTATGGTAAGCGGTATTGATTGCTGGTGGGGGTGAGTCTCCACGCCCAATACTGTATGTGGTTACCGGGGATCGAACTCAGGACCTTGCGCTTGCGAGGCAGGCGCCGGAACCACTGAGCTAACCCTCCAGCCCACGTTCCATAGTGATTTTAACACTGTGGCTTGTGACGTAGCTTCATATCTAGGATTTAAGTGTGTCCTTCTTTGGTCTTGTTATCCAGGATTGTGTTTGCTAATTCTGAATTTCTTCTGGTTCCATATTAATTATAAGACTGTTTTCTGTAGTTCTGTGAGGAATCCCTATTTTCATTGGGATTTAATTGCATATGCTTATTAGTTTTGGAAATATGGCCATTTTGACTATTTTGATTCAGCCTATCCAGGAACAAGGAATATATTTACATTTTTGGATGCCCTCTTCAATCTCCTTTTACAGAGTACTGCATTTTCATTGTATAGGTCTTTTACTTTTTTATTAATTTAATTCCTAATTATTTAATTTTCCTTGAAGCTATTGGAATGGATTATTTTCCTAAGATTTTTCTCATTGAGTTCATTATGAGTTTACAGGTATACTATTGACTTTTGTGTGTTGTCTTTGTATATTTTGCTATGTTACTGAATTTGAATAATGTGAGATGCCTATTGGTGGAGTTTTTGTGTCTCCTATGCAGAATATCTTGTCATCTGCAAATAATGATAATTTGACTTCTTTCTTTCATATACACCTTGCTTTTATTCTTTTGTTTTGCTTGATTTTTTGGCTAACGTTTCTAGTACTATATTGACCGTGGCTATATCTTACTTACTTTTCCTATTGCTGAGACAAAATACCTACGCTCAGAGTTAAGGCAGGAAAGGCTTATTGGCTCACAGTTTGTAGAGGTTTCCATCCATAAGTGACTGACTATAAGGAAGGATGGCATGACAGACAAGCATTGGAGAAAAGAAACAGTTCATGGTGGGCAGAAAGTAACATATCAATCAAGGTACCTTAGCAGCTTCTTGCTGCCTTTTTATACTTTATCTAGGTTACTGAGATTATGGTGGTACCAAACTAATCAGTGGATTGATTTAGTAGTCACACACCCTTAATCCCAGCATCACATTTTAGATTCAACCACCTCTAAAAAAGCCAATCTATCACTACATGAGGCCTTGATGGGACATTTAGACACAAACCACAGCAGGTGTTCATAGTGCCCATCCTTATCTTGTTCCTGATTTTAGAGGGAAAACTTTCTACTTTTTCTCATGTAAAGTGGCTTTTATTAGATTGAGGTAAATTCTTTCCATACCTATTTTCTTTAGAATTTCTATCATAAATGTATGTTGGATTTTGTCAGACTGGATCTTTTGCTATGTTCATGTAAGATTTGCTCCTGCTTCTGTTTATATAATGTATTACATTTATTAATTTGTATATATTTAACCATCCTTGCATCTGTAAGATGAAGCCTAGTTTCTCATGATGTACAACAGTTCTGATGATTTGTTGCATTTTTTTGCCAATATCTTGTTTAGAAGTTTTTCATCTATGTTCATTTAAAAGTTGGCTCATGATTCTCTATTTTAGTTGGATCCTCGTATAGAATCAGGCTGTCTCTAAACCACTCACTGCAGGAGGGTAGTACTGTAAATCCTGAAGTACAGTTATTGTGTAGTTTTTCTGTGGCAGTTTCTTCCCAAAACGGAGTCTGATTAAATGCTTTCTAGCCATATGGCAGATGCTGGATTGGGTTCTATGTGTAGTTTGCTGTAAATGTGTTACTTTTGAAATAAAACCTCACATGGTTCTTGAGGTTTACAAAAATAATGGGCTTTTGTTGGGGTGAGTCCTGCTGAGCAGGTCAATTATGCCTTCCTGGAGCTGCTGACTCTGTGGGGCTTACCGTCTCTCCTTCGGGTTGGCCTTATCTGGCATCAGGTTGGTCTATTGATCAATGTCTCCACTGCCTAGTGCTGAGGCAAACAAGGTATACCATGGGCTTGGAGTTGATTAGTGGCCATCTAGGGGGTAGGAATCCAAGAAGGTGGAGTTGGCCTGGGGTAACTCCTACACTGGCATGTTCCTCTGTTCATGTGCTCACACATGGTGCTCGTGTGTGTGTGTGTGTGTGTGTGTGTATGTGTATAATTTCAATGTCTTTTTTGTTTCTGATTTTATATGATCTTTCTCTTTTCCTTAGTATATATAAAGGATTGTCTTTTTTTCTTTTAAAATATGACAAATTAATTGATCTTTTCTGTTTTTAAATCAGGGTTCATTTTATTTCTTTTCTTTCTCTAATTCCTTGAAGCATAATGTTGAGTTGTTTACTTGCGATCTGCCTTCTTTCATTTTGTGTGTATCTGTGTATGTGGAGGGGTTTGTTTGGTGCTGAAGATTGAACCATGGGCCTTACACATAGTAGGCCATTGCTTTACCACTGAGATACATTTTAAATGTTCCTTCTTTCTTTGTTCAGTGTTTAAGTGTTTTTCTTTTTGGTGTAGGAGTTTATTACTGTAAACTTCTCTTTTGAAGTTAAAAGTAAGAAACTTAATTGAGGGAGAGACAGCTTTTGACTTCTTTTAACATTGATTTGTTACAATTAATGTTTTGGTGTGCTTTATATTCATTTGCATTTGTCTCAACACAATGTTTTTAATCTAATTTTCTATTTATTTGTCAATTTTTCAAAATTCCTCCTGTTTTTAAGTTTGAGTATTCCTATTATTGGGATCAGAGAGATACTTCACCTGACCTGTATCTTTGAGGAATTAGGATCATATTTTATTCTTTACATAATGATTTGTCTAGGAAAGTAATTCAGCATTTACCCAAAAGATTCTTTGTAGATTGTCTGGCACACTTCACTAGCAGGCTTAGTGGTGAACTTTTCAGGCAAGCTGACCTAGTGCCTTGGTCAGAAATTAGCCAGACCTGATGTACTAAATCTGAAGATTAGACTGGAACCTGTATCTTCTGGAATAGATCTATTTCACTTGGTTCTTAGAGTTTTTCCTGGAACCTGATTCCATGAGGGTAGATGTGGAAATCATACTGATGCAGGAGAGTTAAGGCCTAACTCCCCACCTGAAACGCAAGTTCGTGTTCTCTAAAAATCAAAGAATGAATTTTAGGAACGACGGAGGCTTGAGTAGGAAAATTTTATTGAGAGAGAAAGCTTCTGCCTTAAGAGAGACAGAAGGGGGGCCCAGAAAATGGGTAACCCCCCTATGGAGCAAAGCCATGAGGTGAGGCGGGTCTGAAATGGGCTACCAGTAACATTCAAAAAAGTGGACAGGTTACAGTCAACCAAAGAGTACAGTGGGGGATTAACAATCAGACAGGAATTTTTGACTCTAACTCTTCCGGGGAGGTGGGTTAAAGTGTCAGCCCTCCACCCCAGGAGGTTGGTGCCTTCTTTAAAATATCTGACGGCTGCCTGTTTGGAATTTCAATGAGCTATTTATCTTATATGGGTGGGGTAGCTTTTCTCCGGCAGCAGTAACCTCCAAATTGGCTTTTTTTGTTTCTTTTTAAGGGCCAGTCCTATCTCTGCCTACATATGTCTAGCTGGCTTTTCTACCTATAATAATATAATGGTAATCATTTTGAGGCTTGGGTCCACAGGAACCGACCTGGTAAAGCAAGGGGCTTGAGCTTGACTTTACAGCAAATAGCTAGGCACTGTGATGGGACTGGTGCTTAGGTCCACTGAGACAGTGTGATGGTTAATATTGATTGCCTGAGTGATTTGGATTAAGAGGTAAGGCATACTCCTGGTTTGGACCTGGGTGGGTCTTGGGGGAATGACTTTAGGGACTTATCTGATCTTTCGCTCCTTTCTCTCTACATTCTTCCCTTTTTCTCTGCTTTTTGGATACCATGAGTTGAGCAACTTTCTTCCATTGTGCTCTTCCACAATGATGTTATTATAGGTAGAAAAGCCAGCTAGACATATGTAGGCAGATAGATAGGACTGGCCCTTAAAATAAAACAAAAATCAATTTGGAGGTTACTGCTGCCGGAGAAAAGCTACCCCACCCATATAAGATAAATAGCTCATTAAAATTCCAAACAAGGAGCCATCAGATATTCTAAAGAAGGCTCCAACCTCCTGGGGTGGAGGGCTGATACCTTAACCCACTTCCCCGGAAAAGAGTTAGAGTCAAAATTCCTGTTTGATTGTTATAACCTATCTACCTTTTTAAAAAATCTCATCGGTGGCCCCCACCTTTGAACCCATCCCACCTCGTGATTTTGGCCCATAAAAACCCCGTAAAGAAAGCAATCCTGGGTTACCCACTTTCCGGGCCCCCCTTCTGTCTCTCTTAAGGCAGAAGCTTCCTCTCTCAATAAAATTTTCCTACTCAAACCTCCGTCGTTCCTAAAATTCATTCTTCGATTTTTAGAGAACACG
>PVIC010040728.1:0-16525 GCA_004025085.1 Thryonomys swinderianus
AAAAAAAAAAAAAAAAAAAAAAGGCTAAAAATATGATTACTTGTTAGATCTTGCTAGAACAAGAAAAATTATTTTCATGTTCCATTTGGTAGTCTATAATTAGGCAGTGCTACATTATTGTAAATAAGGTATAATACTCTACCAGGAATAATAGTACTAAACATCTTTTCACAGGCTTTCTTCATTTCACAGTTGGTTTCTAATGAGAAGTGTCATATGTTAGACAAAAATCTCACAAAAGCTTTATCATTTCTTTTTAGACAATTCACAAAATAAACTTTGCTTTACAAGTTTCCTTTGCTTTAAATATATGTATAGGCCAGCTCTGTTTAGTACTTAGTAAGAGCACAGGTGATGAGAAGTTGCATTTATCATCTGAAATGAGGAATATCTTGACTTTTAAGAGTTCACCATGATCACTGACATGTAACATATAGTCCACTAAGTTTCTACATCCATGGATTCAACCAAACGCACATAGAAGATACTCAGAAAAAAATGCACTTATACTGAATGTGTATATAGTTCTTTCCTTATGATTATTCTCTAAACAGCTCTACAGAGCAATTGTTTATATAATATTTACATGATACTAGAAGATGTATATAGATGATATGCAAATATATTTATCACTTGAGATCAATAGGTCTTTAATTCTAGGGACCCCATAGACCCAGAATCTTCAGATACTCAAGTCTCTTATACTGTATATAAAATACCAGGATAATTGCATATAACCAGTCCATATCCTGTGTACATTTAAAATCATTTCTGTATTATATCATATAGAGATGCTAAATAGTTATATGTAGGGAAGACATGACAAGAAAAACTGTACATACTCAGTGCAGATTCATTTGTTTTTTCAAGTATATTTGATTCTTAGAGAATCTACTGATGTGGAACCCATGAATAGGCCAAATGTACTGCACCATCGTATGTAAGAGATTTGAGCATCTATACATATTAGTATCTAAGGGTTGTCCTAAAACTGATCTGCTCTTGATGACCAAAGAACAGCTGTTCTTGGTTTCTTTTAATGTACTTTTCTAATTCTTTTTTTCAAAACTACTCCCTTAAAATATACGGTAAGGATTTTTTTTCAATAATTACACCACTGTACAGCATACCCTACTCATTAGGTGGGAATTAGGAAGTAGCATTTAATTTTGCAGTGATAATAAAAAATATGTCTCAGTTGGAAAGATTTTTAGGGTAAAATAATGTATTAAAAGGTTGGCAGATTTTACAGTTTCTTCAAGTTATAAATACACATTGTAGAAAATCTGAAAATGCAAAACAAAAAAGTTGCTCATTGTTCTTGAGCAATGTACTTACAGATAACTCAAGTAAGTCACCAGCTTCAAAGTCTTGTGCTGTTAGAATCCATTTCCTTTTCCTTTAAGCCATTTCACTCATTAGAATTTTAAAAGGAAATAACATTGAGAGAGTTGTGATCTGTCTGTTACTGTAACAAATACCTGCCATAATCAGTTTACATGGCTCACAGTTTTGGAGAGTCTAGTCCATCCTCAAGGGGACCTATTTCTTTTTGGCCTGGGGTGGAGACTGCTCACCTCATGGCTGGAAAGCAGGAGAGGAGGAGGAAGGGGCTAGGATCCCATTCTCCTCTCTGGCAGCACACCCCCAGTGACCTGAAGAGTCACTGAAAATTCCTCCATTGCCCCATAGCAACAACCTTTTAACACTTCGGCCTTTGGAGGACAGTCCATAGTTAAAGTATAGCAAGCTATAAGATAAAAATAGCTATAGGTTACATTAAAAAAAAAAAACGGTCCCAGCACTCGGGAGGCAGAGACAGGAGGATTGCTGAGTTCGAGGCTTGCCTGGGCTACATAGTGAGCTCAGGGCCAGCCAGAACTGCAAAGCAAGACCCTGTCTCAAAAAAAAAAAAAAAAAAAAAACAGATTCTTTTCTTATCTCTCATTAGTCTAATGGGGTAGGTTAGTTGTGCTCCTTTTTTCAACTCCTGCCATTCACATTTGATCAGTATTGAGACAAGGAGAAACAGGAACACTTTCTAGACAGACTTACTCCAGGGATTAGCATCTGTTTGGGCTCTCTGCTTTTCACATTTAACAGCAGTAAATTTTCATGCCATTCATCAGATTATTCCAATGTTTACTTTTAAACAAGTAGGAAAAGTAGCATACTAATTTATAGAGGTGAATGTTACTTAAAGCATTCCTCTCATAAGCATGATACTTGAATGTAGTTAATTCACTACTAGCAAAGTGTATTGTGTTGAACAATTGTCAAATGTCTATTATTTTAAAAACTAGTTTTACTCAAGTATAATAAAATATGGCATTTAATGTGCTTATCTGTTGATATACATTATAGTCCAAACTTGACAGCAAAGTTAGAAAATTTAAAAATAGTTAAAGCTTTAAAAAGTTAAAAATTTGGGTGGGGGAAAGCATACTAATGAAAAAGTAAATATGAATATCTTAGAAAACCAAAAATAGAGAATATTTATCTTGAGATGTGTCTAGCTTCTTTTTTTTTTTTTTTTTTTTTTTTTTCCTTTTTGAGACAGGCTCTCGCTTTGTAGTTCAGGCTGGCCCTGAGCTCACTGTGGTGCCCAGGCAAGCCGCCGCGAACTCAACAATCCTCCTGTCTCTGCCTCCCGAGTGCTGGGATTACAGGCGTGAGCCACCACGTCAGGCATTGTGGTATGCGGTGTTGATTGTTGGTGGGCGTGTCTCCACGCCCAGCATTATATGTGGTTGGGGGGGGGGATCGAACTCAGGACCTTGCGCTTGCGAGGCAGGCGCCAGAACCACTGAGTTAACCCTCCGGCCCGTGTCTAGCTTCTTAAATGTATCTGCTGAAGTCATATGTGAAGCTTTTGGCTTTTTTATGGAATCAACAAAATTCAAATTTGTATAATACATTAATACTGTCTGTAAAACAACAGGAAAGCTTGCAAAAACTGTAATTGATAATAAACATCTTAGATTTGAGAGTAAATGTTGAAGTGCTACATTGTAAAGGTGAGCTATCCACAATAATTATGCAATAAATATTATTAGATATATATATATATTTTGAAAACTTGACAGTAATTATTTTGTCTAATTGGTTAAAGCTTTATTGGTCTGGTATATAGGTACCCAAGTTTATTGGAAAGTACTTATGACATGTGTTAGTTACTTTTTTCTCATTACTGGGACAGGAGAAAAGGTTTATTTAGCTTACAGTTCATAGAGATCTCAGTCCATGATTGGCTGGCCCCAAGGCAGGGTGGCATGGTAGGCAGGCCTTGCAGAGGAGAAACTGTTCAAGGCAGCCAGAAGGTGCCAAAAGCAACAGGAGTCCTTAACAGTGTCTTTCTGCTCCTTTGATTTTATTCAGACTACTGGGATCAAGGCTGTGCTGAACCAGGCACTCATAAGCCCTGAAGCACATAATCTAGATTCAGCCACCTGTGACAGCATGGGGCTTTGAGGTGACACCTAGATCCAAACCATAATCACAGAATTTGGAACTTATTTTTGCTTATAAAAGATACTCTGTTATATGCTGAATATCTTATTTTGTACATTACTCTTACTGTGTTCCCTTTCCTGTAGCAGCTACTGTAGGGATTTTCTAAGTCAGTGATTATTCTGCCTGTTTCAGATTTTCTTTGAACATATTATTATGCATGTAAGTTTTGTTTTACTTTTTGTTTTGGTATTGGGGATTGAACCCAGGAGCTACATTCTCAGTGCTATTTTTTTTTTTTGAGACAGTCTTGCCAAGTTACTAATTTCCCCAGCATGGGCTCAAATCTCAGATACTCTGCATTGAATCATTATCTGACTGTGTCACATGGACTACCGTTTCCCCCTTTACCCAAAAAGAAGGGATTTAGCCACGTGTTGCTTGTACTTTCTTCTATCCCATGCTCCTACCTCCACCTTCTAATTTCATCCAAGTAATCATCACCTTGAATCCTGTGTTCACTATTAGATATATCCTTATTAAAAAAACTGTCTCGGGGCCAGAGATTTACCTCAGTGGTTCCAGCGCCTGCCTTGCAAGCCCAAGGCCCCGAGTTTGATCCCAGTAACCACATACAATGCTGGGCATGGTGATTCATGCCCACCAGCCATCAATACCACATACCACAGTGCTGGTCGTGGTGGCTTACGCCTGTCATCCCAGAACTCAGGAGGCAGAGGCAGGACGATTGCTGAGTTTGAGGCTTGCCTGGGCTACATAGTGAGCTGAAGGCCAGCCTGAACTACAAAGCGAGACCCTGTCTCAAAAAAAAAAAAAAACTGTCTTTTTATTTTAGTTTTACCTAATTATTTTTAATATAATCCCGATTTGATTTTTCACTTAATTTTAAGATCTGTTTTTCATGTCATTAATTATCTTAAAGTATTGGATAGTTGATAATTTTATCCACTCTCCATTACATGGCCTTTAGTTACTTCTGGCACTTATAAGTACAAACAAACAAGGACATTCTGTGCATGTTTTTTATTCATATAAAAGTCTCTTGATCATATATATACAGAAGTACATTGCTGCCTCACAGGGTAGGTGAATACTCAACTTGAGTTGATAGAGTTTGTAATGTGGTTGTATCAATTTATATTTACACTTAAAATATACAAGATAAGAAATCTTTTTAAAAAAAGATTTTTAAAATCTTTTAAAATTTAAAAGATTGAAATCTTTTTTTAAAAAAAGATTTTTAAAATCTTTTAAAATTTAAAAGATTGAAATCTTTTTTTCTTTTTCTTTTTTTTGAGACAGGGTCTCGCTTTGTAGTTCAGGCTGGCTCTGAGCTCACTATGGAGTCCAGGCAAGCCTCGAACTCAGCAATCCTCCTGTCTCTGCCTCCTGAGTGCTGGGATTACAGGTGTGAGCCACCACGCCCGGCTGGCACTTAAATATTTCTTGACTCAAAGGGCAAATTTAGAAGCAAACAGATAGTGAAAATTATATGTACATTGTTTATCAACTGCTCATTTTTCCCTCTATATCTCTTTGCTACAGACTTAAAATTATTTGTAAATAATACTTTATTGGTTTAAAGCATGGTATATTCCAAGTGTAGGATTTTGTGAGTTATTCAAGTACTTGCATAGCTTGCCAGTAAAGTGCTGGGTTGACCAGATTTAATACTGGATATGAAACAGAAAATATCTTCTCATGCATGCACAATTTACTAGAATTGCTAACCTAGAATCCTACATGTAGCTTCTGTGATTGCTGTTATGTTTTGACTTTTTTAAAGTTTTTAATTTAACAAGTCAAATTTTGTCCATCTTTTATTGAAATTGCTTTATATGCCTTTTTGAAGAAATTGTTTCTTAATTTATTTCCTGGGTTTAAAAGATGGTTGCCTACATTTTCTGTTAAGAATTTTGAAGTTTAATTTTTTACATTTATATCATTCCATTTTACATGCAAATAATTCCAAGCAAGTAATTCTAATAGGCTTTTTTAAAAGAGCAGTTTGAGGTTCATAACAAAATTGAGAGGAACGTAAAGAAATTTCATAAATTCCTCCATAAAAATACAGCCTCTGGGCCGGAGGTTTAGCTCAGTGGTTCCAGCGCCTGCCTCGCAAGCGCAAGGTCCTGAGTTCAATCCCTGGTAACAACATCACGCCCACCAACAATCAACACCACATACCACAATGCTGGACGTGGGGGCTCACGCCTGTAATCCCAGCACTCGGGAGGCAGAGACAGGAGGATTGCTGAGTTCGCGGTGGCTTGCCTGGGCACCATAGTGAGCTCAGAGCCAGCCTGAACTACAAAGCAAGACCCTGTCTCAAAAAAAAAAAAAAAAAATACAGCCTCTGTCTTTATTAGCATACCTCACCAGAATAGTGCGTATGTTAAAACTGATTAACTTACCTTAATACATGATAATCGTCCAATGTTCACAGTTTACATAGAACTCTTATTGTGTATTCAGTGGGCTACACATAGTATAATGGCATGTATCGATCATTACAGTATCATGCAGAGTATTATCACTATGTTAAGAATCATCTATTCTCCCTGTTCATCCCTCCTCCTGTATGTTGGTAACTAATGATGTGTTTATTCTTTGTGTAGTTTTCCTTTTCTAGAATGTAATCTGGCTGGAATCATACAGTGTGTATCCTGTTCAAGTTGGCCTCTTTTGCATAATAATATCCACTTAAGTTTCATATGAGTCTTTTCATGGCTTGATAGCATTTTCTCTTTAGCATTAAATAATATTCCATTGTTTGGATGTACCACAGTTTTTCCATTTGCCTACTGAAGAGGATATATTGGTTTCCTCCAAGTTTGATCAATTATAAATAAAGCTGTGTAAATATCGAAGTGCTGGTTTTTATATGGACACTCATTTTCAGCTCTTTGGGGTAAATACCAAGGGAAGTGACTTGTTATGTTGTATGACACTCTGCTTAGTTTTGTAAGAAACTACTGAACTGTCCTCCAAAGTGGCTATACTATGGGTTTTTTATTTGTCATTTTTTTGTTGTTGTTGTTGTTTTTGTTTCTTTGAGACAGGGTCTTGCTTTGGAGTTTAGGCTGGCCCTGAGCTCACTAAGTAGCCCAGGGTAGCCTGGAACTCAGCAATCCTGCCTCTGCCTCCCGAATGCTGGGATTATAGGCAAGAGCCACCACGCCTGGCACTGGTATGTGGCACTGATTGCTGGTGGGCATGAGTCGCCATGCCTGGTATTGATGTATGTGGTCACTGGGGATCGAACCAGGGACCTCCTTGAGCTTGCCAGGCAGGCACCAGAACCACTGAGCTAAATCTCTGGCCCTATTCTATATATTTTGTGTTCCCACCAACAGTACGTGAGTTTCTGTTCTTTGACCTTGTCAACATTTAGTATTGTCAGTTTTCTCAATTTTGGTCATTCTAGTAGGTACAGAGTGTGTAATCTTGTTTTAATAGAGTTGATTTTTAATATGAAATAAAGGTCTGTCATCTTTTTTTTTTTTTTTTTTTTTTTTTTTTTTTTTGAGGCAGGGTCTCGCTTTGTAGTTCAGGTTGGCCCTGAGCTCACTATGTAGCCCAGGCAAGCCTCAAACTCAGCAATCCTCCTGTCTCTGCCTCCCGAGTGCTGGGATTACAGGCGTGAGCCACCATGCCCTGCTCTGTTATCATTTTTAGTACTGGGTATTGTGTACACATTAGAATGTGTATCAGATTTCTTTACAATGAAAATTCAGAATAGAGCACCTTTTGAGCTTTTGGAACACTAATCTCTGACAGCTTTTTTTAAAAATTAATTTTATTGGTACATTTTATATACACATGATCAGAATCAACATTGAGAATTTGCACCAGTACATGACACATCTTAATTCTCAATTTTCTCATTCCCCTGCCCACCCTACAACTCCCACCTCCTATATACATAAGCTTTGTTTCCTTTTTTTACCATCAAATTTTTTCTTTCTTATCCCTACCTGCCTTTTCCCTTTGAATATTTTCTAGTTCACAAAATCTATCATATATTTTAGAACTCACATATCTTCAGTTTCTCATACCAAAGAAGAGATAGGTATTTACGCATCTGTGACCTAATTATTTATGAGTATGTCCTCAAGCTATATCTATTTGAATATAAATGACTCAAATTTTTCATTCTTTATGGCTGAGTGATACTCCAATTATTTTTTAAAAAACACATCTTTATCCACTCTCCTGTTGATGGGCACTTGGGTGGTTTCTCAAATTTATATATCACAGGCTGAGCTGCTATAAACATGCATGTACATATGTTGTTGTGATGTGAATCCTTTAATTCTTTCATGTATATACCTAGCAGGGCTTAATGGGACCTCTAATGGTAGTTTTTAAGGAATCCCCACAGTGGTTACACCAGTCTACATTCCCACCCATAGTGGAGAAGGGTTCCTTTATCTCCACAGCCTCGCCAGCATTTGTTGCTGGTTAATTGCCTGATAGCAGTCATTCTTCGTGTAGTGAGATGGAATCTCAGTGTTGTTTTCATCTTTGTCTCTCGAATGACCAGTGATGTTGAGCATTTTTTTTATGTTTCTTAGCTGCTTTTACTTGATCTGAAAAGTGTCTGTTCATTTCAGATGCCCACATTTGAATTGGGTCTTTAAATTTGGGGTGGGCTGATTTTTAAAGCTCTTTATATACTCTGGATAGTAGCCCTTGTCTGAGAAACTCAGACAGCCTTAATTGATTCACTTTTGCTGGACAGTTACACTTGTATAATAGGTACTGTGTTGTGTATGAATTGAATCTGAAGTTATCCTTACCTAGTTCATTAGTAGCTCCCTTTTGTTTGTAATATAAATTTGTGCTTTATTCCCTGAAACTTCAGGTAAATAAACAGTGATTATAGTTTGGATCTAAAATGTTCCCCAAAGTCTAGCTGATAAGATCATTAAGATTATCTAACCTTATCACAGATGAGTTCATAACTGAAAGAGCTTTTAGGAAGAGTACCTAGCTTAGCGGTGGTGAACCTATAGCACCCATGCTATAACTGATTGTTCATTATCTTTCAGAGTTCTAAAAGATTGACTGTCACTGGCCTAGCTGAAGGAAGCAGACCATGAGGATTTGACTTCTGCATCCTCAACAATTTAATTTGATTGTTCTCTGTATTTTTGCCTAAAAATAAGTTTATATTTCCCTTTTGGGGGGATTTTTAAATGCAATTTATTCTTTCAATGTCTTTCATAATCAGCCTTTTAAACAGATTTCTTGGACGCCTTTATTTTCTACCACTTAACTCATTCAAGTATGAATGAGTGAAAAGTCAACCAACAGTATTCTGTTTCACTTACTCTGTTAAAATTATTCTCTAACATATTCACACTGCAGCCATAATTCCTATGTCTCGTGCTGGGTGGCTCTGAACCACTGGTGGTTCATGCAGGACTGTCTTGTTGAGGGGCAAGAGATAGATCCATCGGGTGGTACAAATCACCCACTTGAAGAGGCATCCCTGTCTCACTGGTGGTTCAAGGCAATTGGAATGTGTTAAAGACATTAGTAACCTCTAGTTCCTTCTTGTCCATGGAGACAATTGATAGTGTTTTAGCTTCCTGAAGCTTTTGTTTAAGTTTTAAAGACTGTGTAACGTTTGTTACTTTTCTCATAATTCCTGCCTCTTATTTGCTAGTATTGTTCATTTCTTTCCTAGTTCCCCCTATTCTAGCATAGAATCTGATTAACCACCTGACCCTTGTTTTAGCAGAGTTCCAGGGAGGAGAAGCTCATTTAAATTAGTTCAGGCAAAATTCAGATTTATTGGAAAGCTACTGGCATCTCACTTAATGCATGGGTGATAATGTAGGGTGCCTTCTCTCTTTCTAGAGTTACATGGTACCTTACAATGCTATTATCTATAGTGCACAGCTTACTGAATCTGTAGCACAATTCTAAATTCCTGAATGTCTTATTGGCCTTTGTTGTGGATCATGTATTCCTTCTTTGTTCAGCTATGACATTGGGTTCTGTGGCATTGTAGTTGTTTAATGCCAGTAAGAACTCTGAGAAGAAAGTCCAGGTTGGGAAAGTACTTCTGCATAAATTTTCAGCACCCTTTCAGTGATTATAGAATAAAATAAATTAGACCTTCTATTATCTATACCCCACCAGTCCTTCCAAATTTTCTTACTAATCCAGGTTGGCAAACCTGTGGCATGTGTGGTGCAGAGGGGTGGTTGTATCATTGAAAGCTCTAAAAGGTTCACATCACTGATAGTCTTTATTTAGTCCAGTATTTCTTTTTGTATTTTGCCCCTTCCCACAATGTTTATACTTACTTTTTCACTAGGACTCTTCTTAATGACTAGCTACAGTAGTTGATTTGAAGGGCAAATTCTTATTGATATCTTACCTTCAAATTAGAGATAACATAGGCTGGAACCTACAGTGTTTACCCTGTGGAAAACCAAGTTTCATCAAGAATCCTCTATTTTGTAGGTAGGGAGTGCTTACGTTCTCATGGCATCATATGCTTCTTAACTTTCTATTTATACATTCATTTATGAACATGTAAGTGGTTTCAGCAAAGATAGATAACCACATTTCTCTGTACTTCTCCCATAGTACACTCAATTTCATAATATGGCTTCCTTCTCTCTGATTATGCATTCCTTTCTTATTTTGCCCTAGAAACTCCAAATTCTCTACCTATAAGAAAGAATAGATCAGTTCCCTTAAAGTGTACCCTCTAAGTCTTCTCTTAAAGTCTCTCTGGCATGGCGAGAATCCTCAAGCTGTGTATGTAGATACCCATTGGTTAATTATGTGATAGCAGCCATTCTTTGTGTAGTGAGGTGAAATCTCAGTGTTGTTTTCATCTGCAGCTCTCAAATGATCAGCAGTGTTGAACATTTCTTCACATGTTTCTTCACTGCCTTCTTCATCTGAAAAGTGTCTGTTCATTTCAGATGCCTATTTTTGAGTTGGGTCTTTAAATTTGAGGGGGGGCTGATTTTTTTAAGTTCTTTATATACTCTTAAGAGAGTAGTCCTTTGAGGAACAGCCGGTAAAAAATATATAATTTATTTATTTATAAAATATAGAGCTGGGGATTTAGCTCAAGTGGTACCGCGCCAACCTTGGATACACAAGAGGCTGGGTTTAATCCCCGGTACTTCAAAAAAAAAAGAAAAAAAAAGAAAAAAGTATGTAAATATATTGGCCTATATTGTTGGTTGACTTTTCACTCTGTTGCTGGTTTCTCTTGCTGTGCAGAAACTTTTTAATAAAATGAAATCCCAGTTGTTGATTCTTCCTGCTTGTTCTTGTGCTGCTGAAGTTTTTTCATAAAGTCTTCCCTTATGCCAATGTATCCAAGAGTTCTACTTAACCTATTTTCCAGCAGGTTTACTGTTTCTGTCTTAATATTTAGGCTTCTAGTCTACTTGGATTTTAATTTAGTGCATGGTGAAAGAAATCGGTCTAGCTTTAATCTTTGGCAGTTTGAAAACAAGTTTTTCCTGCACTGTTTGTTAAAGAGGCTGGCTTTCCTCCACCAAGGGTGTTTAGCTTCTTTGTCAAAGATGAGTTAGCTTAGTACATCTTGGGTTGTTTCTGTATCATCTACTCTGTTCCACTGATCTCGGGTCTGATTCTTTGATAGTATCGTGCTGTTTTTAATCATAGTGGCTTTGTAGTATATATAGTCTCAGGTTGGGGATTGTGATACCCCCTGCCATAATCTCATTGCCTAGAATTGTTTCTGCTATTCTAGGTGTCCTCTGGTTCCAGATGAATTTTTTTTTTTTTTTTTGAGACAGGGTCTCGCTTTGTAGTTCAGGCTAGCTCTGAGCTCACTATGTAGCCCAGGCAAGTCTTGAACTCAGCAATCCTCCTGCCTCTGCCTCCCGAGTGCTGGGATTACAGGCATGAGCCACCACGCCCGGCTCCAGATGAATTTTTGAATTATTTTATCTAGCTCTGTGAAATATGGGGTTGGGATTTCAATCAGGATTGCATTGAATCTCTATAGCAGTTATGGAAATACAGACATGTTGATGATTTTCCTACCCAGGAAGGAGTGTCTTCCCATTTTCTGATATCCTATTCAATCTCCCTTTTCAGAATGTTGTAGTTTTCAGAGTAGAAATCTTTCGCCTTCTTTGTCAGATTGATTCCTAGGTGTTTCATTTTTTTGGATGCAATTGTAAAAGGAATTGATTTCCTAATTTCTCTTTTAATGAGTTCCTTATTTGTGTGTACTAAGGCTATTGATTTTTGAGCATTGACCTTCTATCTAGCTACACTACTAAATCTGGTGATTAAGGCTAGCAGTCGTTTTGCTGAGTTTTTAGGATCTTCTTTATAGAGTAACATGTCATGAACAAATATCTTTATTCCTTCTCTTGTGTAATTGCTGTGGCTAATTTTTCCAAAATTATATTGAACAGGAGTGGTGATAGTGGACATCTTTGTCTTGTTCCTGATTTTAGAGTGAAAGGTTTCATTTTTTGACCATTTAGTATGATGCTGGTGGTTGGTTTTTCTTTTTCTTTTTTTTTTTTTGAGACAGGGTCTCGCTTTGTAGTTCGAGCTGGCTCTGAGCTCACTATGTAGCCCAGGCAAGCTTCGAACTCAGCAATTCTCCTGTCTCTGCCTCCCGAGTGCTGGGATTACAGGCGTGAGCCACCACGCCCGGCACTGTGGTATGTGGTATTGATTACTGGTGGGCGTGAGTCTCCGCGCCCAGCATTGTATGTGGTTTCCGGGGATCAAACTCAGGACTTTGCACTTGCGAGGCAGGCGCCAGAACCACTGAGCTAATCCTCCGGCCCGGTTGGTTTTTCATAAATACCTTTTTATCAGTTTGAGGTAAAGACCATCTATTCCAATATTCTGTAGAGTTTTAATCCTGAATGAGTGTTGGACTTTCATGAATGCTTTTTCTTCATCTATTGAGAAAGCCATTTGGTTTTTGTCCTTGAGTCTGTTACTGTAGTGTATTACATTTATTGTTTTACATATGTTAAACCATCCTTCTATCCCTAGGATTAATCTAACTTGTTCAGGGTATATGATCTTCTTGATGATCCTCTGTATTCTGTTTGCCAGTGTCTTATTGAGGATTTTTGTATCAGTGTTCATCAGGAAGATTAACCTATAGTTCTCATTTGTGGTTGGGTCTCTGCTTTAGAATCAAAGTAATGGTTGCTTCTAGGAATGCATTTGCTAGTATTGCTTCCCCTTTGATTTCATTACTGTCTGCCAAGTAGTGGCATTGGAGCTATTCTACTTTAAATACACTACCTGTGTCTCAGAAAATGGACTTAAATCCTAATTTCTTAATGTCCACAAAATGTATAATTAAAATCCAAACTAAAATATATCAAACCACATGAGTATAATTGTGGGAATGGCATATAATCACATATGAAATCAATGAATGACAACCACTTCTGTGGCTATTTATTTCCATATAATTGCCTTTAATGGGAGATATCATCTCACTTTTAAAGTACTGGTTCAGAGTTCTGAAGCAATTAATCAAACAAGACATGCTCTTAAGGTCATCACTACCACTACAATTAATAGTCTTTATTAATCAGGTATTTATATGCTTAACCATGTTGAGATATTGTGTTAATAACAACATAGGTATATGAAAAAATTATTGGACCTGGCTACTGCCTATTAGAACAGCATTGTCCAGTAATACATCCTGTGAAGATTGAAATGTTATATATTCATTTGATAATGACTAATATGATAGTCACTAGCCATACCTAAATTGTGGTGTAATGTGACTGAAGAACTGACTTTGTTTAAATTTAAATGTAAGCTTACAGAGTCACATGTGAGTTATGAATATTGACCTCTATAGTGGTCTCTAGAAACTAATTTTAGTTGCTGAAACAATCGTGACAAGCTACCACTTCAAAGTTTTATTTCCACAGACTAATTGAGAGATGATACAGTCAGACATATAGTAGTTCATTTCTAAGTAAAAGATATAGGAAGTTGCTATAGGACTTCAGAGGAAGAAGTGATCACTTTTAAGATGAGGCTAGGTAAATAGGTAGTTTTATTAAGGAGGAAAAGATTTTCAAGGAGGATGGGAAAATGGGAATCAAATGTGTGCAGACAAGACAGTTTTCTATTTTTCATTCAGAAGGCTGCCCAAAATTGTGTTCTTGACATTTTTTCCTATTTTGGCAGACAAATTATTTAATAACTGAAGTTGGTCTTAGTCTGCTTGTTGGTTCTAAAATTTGATCCACAACATGAGAAGGAAGAAAGCATTATGTTGGTTTTATTCTTTAAGACTGATAGCAGTGTAAAGAATGCAGACTTTAAATAATAGCTCTACTTTATGTTATATTTATTAATTTTACTTGGAATAATGTAGATTTCATTACTTAATGGATTTTTAGTTGTGAGTTTTCTTTTTGGATAAGTCAGTTATAGGAAAAAGTAAATGAAAACTGAACTATGTTGTTTTATCTCTTAATTCCAGTTGAAAACTTTTTAATAATTTTCATAACTTTTCTTAGAGGGAATTATATTTAGCTTGCAGTATCATGTTTTGTGTCCTTTTTCTCAATAAACCACTTCAAAAAGATCAGTTTTTTATTGTGGGGGACAAGTAATGCAATAATGTTTTATATAAAACTTGTTTCATTAAAAATTAATATGTTACCAAAATATGTTCAAGGCCCTGTTAAAATAATCTCTCTTTTTTTTTTTTGCTTTTTTGAGACAGGGTCTCGCTTTTAGTTCAGGCTGGCCCTGAGCTCACTATGGTGCCCAGGCAAGCCGCCGCAAACTCAGCAATCCTCTTGTCTCTGCCTCCCGAGTGCTGGGATTACAGGCGTGAGCCACCACGTCGGCATTGGCATTGTGGTATGCGGTGTTGATTGTTGGTGGGCGTGTCTCCACGCCCAGCATTATATGTGGTAACCGGGGATTGAACTCAGGACCTTGCGCTTGCAAGGCAGGCGCCGGAACCACTGAGCTAACCCTCCGGCCCTAAAATAATCTCTTTATGAGAGAGCATTTCCTCTATAATCTTTTGTAAAAATAGTATTGCTTCCCACTCTATCTTTCAACACTCCTATTCTCTTGTGCCTCCTTGATTTATTATGTAGATTAAATGAAATGCAGCAGTTATTACTTTATAGTACTGATACTTGATGGGCACTTATTAAATATTGCTTAATCTTGCTAAATTCTTGTCTTTTAAAATTTATAGTGATTTAAAGTGTCAATAATTGTTTTAATTTAATATAGTTGCTTATTTTCATGTATTATAAAGTCTAAAGCATACAAATAGTATTATGATTTAAAGCATTGTTTTATTAATAGTTACTTTAACTACCATTTATTGAACACCTGTCACTTGCCAAGTATGTGCTCATTTTACTTTATACCAACCTAAGAGATATTTGTTAATTTCTGTTATTTATTTATCTATCTATCTATTTATTTATTTATTTATTTTTGAGACAGGGTCTCGCTTTGTAGTTCAGGCTGGGCCTGAGCTCACTATGTAGCCCAGGCAAGCTTTGAACTCAGCAATCCTCCTGCCTCTGCCTCCTGAGTGCTGGGATTAAGGCGTGAGCCACCACGCCCAGCACTGTGGTATGTGGTATTGATTGCTGGTGGGCATGAGTCTCCACGCCCAGCATTGTATGTGGTTACCGGGATCAAACTCAGGACCTTGCACTTGCGAGGCAGGCACTGAACCATTGCGCTAAATCTTCAGTCCCCTATTTATATATTTTTTAAAAGTAGGGTACAGAGAGGTGAAGTTACTTGCGTGTGTTACATAACAAATTAGTCCAGTTGAATTTGAAATTAGGTTTGTCTAAATCTAAACTAATGCTTTTATTTTATATTTTAGTATTTTAAATAATTGTAAGGGTTATTGATGTATTTTATAGTAATCATTTTTTCTTGTCATAGAATGTGATTTGACTTATACATTAAAATTTGCTGTAATGTTCTTAGAGCAACATAATGTAAAAAGCAAAAGCTACTGATCCATAGGTCTGAAATATCCAGACAAGCCTGTGTCTGTTAAGTTTCCATTTAACGGTTGAGAATAATGAGATTGGAGATGGAACTCTGGCCCTTGTGTTTCCAAAGTAGGCGCAGTACCACTGTAGCTAAATTCCCAGCCCTCATTACTCCTTTTTTCCCAGTTTCCAGGCACACATTTTTCTGCTTTCCATCAGTATAAATTCATTTGCATTTTCTAGACTTTTTACATTAAAAAAATGATGTAGTATATATACTGTTTGGGGCAGGGGCTACTTTCATTCACATGGTGATGTTGAAGTTCTGTCATGCTATTGTGCACATCAAGTTTTTGTAGCTGAGTAATATTATATAGATGTAAATTTTTTTAATTTTTTGATGGGTGTTTGGGTTATTGTTAGATGTTGTCTATTACAAGTGAAGCTACTATGAATGTTTAGGTACAAAACTGTTCGCTTAGGCAGTAATGGGGATTGAATCCAGGGGCTTGCACATGCTAGGCAAGCGCTTCGCTACTGACCTCCTTAAAACTTTATGGAGATTGTTTCTCACTAAACTCTCCAGTCTCATTTTGAACTTGGAATCCTCTTGCCTCAGCCTCCCAAGTTGCTGTATTTACAAAACTTGTGCCACTTCACCCAACTTATGTTCAGAGTTTTTAGTGGACTTACTTAAGCTTTCATTTTTGGGTAAATGCCTAGGAAAAATGGCTAGATTCTATGGCAAGTAGATATGTAACTTGGTAAGAAACTACTAAAGTAAGCAGTGGTTCCACTTTCCTACCAGCTCTTTTAAAGAATCTTAATTAGTCTGCATTTTCACTAGTATTTTGTATGGTTGTCGCTTCCCCCTCGACCCGCAAGGAAGACGCGACCGCGAGCTCTTCTTTCTGCTGTTTATTCAGGAACGCGCGCCCGAGCCAAAGCTCTAAAAACACTCTCTTTACAAGCATCTCCCAGCATATATATCCACAGGCCAATGCCTGGAGGACACGTGGCAACCCAGGTTCCACGAGTTCCGCATGCAGCAGCTGATC
>PVIC010040729.1:0-16500 GCA_004025085.1 Thryonomys swinderianus
ATGTAATTTATATCTGCATCTCTTGAATGACAAGTGATGTTGACTATTTCTTCATACGGTTTTTAGCTGCCTTTACTCCTTCATCTGAAAAATATCTATTCATTTCAGGTGCCCATTGTTGAATCCATCTTTAATATTGGGGGCTGATTTGTTTAAGTTCTTATTATCTTTCAGATAGTAATTCTTTATCTGAGAAAGAGCTGGTAAGTTTTTTCCCCATTTTTAGATTCTTCTTGATCTGTTGGTAGTTTCTCTTGCTGTGTAGAAGTTTTATAGTAAGATGAAATCCCAATTGTTGATTCCTTCTGCTAGTTCCCATGCTGCTGATGTTTTGTTCATAAAATCTTTCTCTATGCCAGTGTCTTCAAAAGTTCTCTTTCCAGAGGAGTTAGTGTTTCTGTTTTAATATTTAGATGTCTTGTCTACTTTGATTTAGTTTGGTACATGGTGAGAGAGCTCTAGCTTTCATCTTAGGTAAGTTGAAATGCAGTTTTTCAGCATTTGCTAAAATTCTATCTTTCCTCCATTGAGAGTATCTGGCTCCTTTGTCAAAGATGTGGCAACTTAGTATATCTTCCTCATCCAACTTTGAAGTTCATATGTGTCTAAGAATGTGTCAATTTTGGGTTTTATTCATCTTATTAGAGTGCAAGTTCTCAAAATAGGTGTTTATTATCCTCTGAATTTCTTCTGGATCTATGGCAATTTTCCCTCTTTTCACTCCTGATTGCATGGATTTCAGCCTTTTCCTTCCTTTGTTTGATAAGGTTGGATAAGGATTTCTCAATTTTGTTTATCCTTTCAAAGAACCAATTCCTTTTTTTTTTTTTTTTTTTTTGAGACAGGGTCTCACTTTGTAGTTCAGGCTGGCTCTGAGCTCACTATGTAGCCCAGGCAAGCTTCGAACTCAGCAATCCTCCTGTCTCTGCCTCCCGAGTGCTGGGATTACAGGCGTGAGCCACCACGCCCGGCAAAGAACCAATTCTTTGATTTGTTAATTGTTTGCATTGTTCTCTTAGTCTCCATTGCATTCATTTCTGCTCTAATCTTCATAATTTCTTCCCTCCTATGAGTTTTGGGTTTGTCTTGCTTTTCTTTTTCTAGTAGCTTGAGGTTCAGCATTAGGTTATTTGAGCTCACTCTGTTTTGCTAATATGGGTATTCACTATGATGAATTTTCCTTGTAGAACTGCTTCCATTGTGTCCCAGAGATGCCTATATGTTGTGCTGGGATCTCATTTAACTGTAGAAACTGTTTAATTTCTTCTGTGACCCATTGGTTGCTCAGAAGAATTTCATCCAGTTTCCATGTGTTTGTGAAGATCTTGCAATTCCTTTTGCTATTAATCTCCAATTTCAAGGCACTGTAGTCTAATAGTATACAAGGGATAACTTCAATTCCTTTGCATTTACTTAAACATGCTCTATGAACTCACATGGGGTTTCTTTTGAAGAATGACCTGTGAGCAGCTAAGAAGAATGTATATTCTGATTTTGTGGGGTGAAATACTCTGTAGACAACTATTAATTCCATTTGTTCAAAACTTTGGTTCAGTTCAAGTATTTCAATATTGATTTTTTTTGTCCTATTGATCTATTTGTGACAGTGGGGTATTGAGTTTCCCTACTACTATTGCATTAGTGCTTATCTGGCTTTTCATGTCTATTAATATTTGTTTTATATAGTTCAGTGCAATAGAATTTCTTGCACATTTATGATTGTCATCTCTTCCTCTTGGATTGTACCCTGTAGAAGTGTCTACTGTCTTTTTTGTCTCTGTTAATGAGTTGGTTTGAAATCTCCTTTATCTGCAAATAAGATAGCCACTCCTAGTGTTTTGCAGTTTGCAGCTACATGGAGAATTGTTTTCCATCTTTTTCATTCCATTCTATGGATTTCTTTCTCAATTAGCTATGTTGCTTATATACAGTCTGTTGTAGGATTTTGTTTCTTTCTTTTTTTTTTTTGAAACAGGGTCTCACTTTGTAGTTCAGGCTGGCCCTGAGCTCACTATGGAGCCCAGGCAAGCCGCCACAAACTCAGCAATCCTCCTGTCTCTGCCTCCCCAGTGCTGGGATTACAGGCGTGAGCCATCACGTCCTGCATTGTAGTATGCGGTGTTGATTGTTGGTGGATGTGTCTCCACGCCCAGCATGCTATGTGGTTACCGGGGATTGAACTCAGGACCTTGCGCTTGTGAGGCAGGCGCCGGAACCACTGAGCTAACCCTCTGGCCCAGGATTTTGTTTCTTAATTCATTCTGGCTGTCTGGGTCTTTTAATTGGTGCAGTGTGGCCATTGATATTGATGGTTATAACTGATGTGTATTGATTTAGCTTTGATGTTTTCCTGCTCTTGGATGTTTCGTTCTCTGCTTCCCGAACCCCTATTTCCTTCAGTTTCTTGCCTTCCCCAACAAGTTGCCTCTACTGGGTTGCATGGGATTGTGACATTCATTGTCTTTTTCTAAGATACTCCTTACACCTTTTTGGAGTACAGCTTTTATATTTATGAAGTTTCTAAGGTGTTCTTTGTTAAGGAAGTATCTTATTTCTCTGTCCATTTTGAAAGATAATTTTACAGAATACACCAATCTAGGTTGAAGCTGTTTAACGTTCATAAACTGATATTCTATCATGTTCCTGATCTCTTCTTTAGTGTTTTTAATCATATCGTTCACTATGGACAATAGCTCTATTTTTTTTTTTGAGACAGGGTCTGTCTATGTAATTGAGGCTGGCCCTGAGCTCACTATGTAGCCCAGCAAGGCCTCAAACTCAGCAGTTCTCCTGCCTCTGCCTCCCAAGTGCTGGGGGCTGTGTGCCACCATACCCAGCAGTATCTCTATTTTCATCTGAGAAATTATTTCTGATTACCATTTTACTAGATCCTCTTTTGTTACACGCTCAGAGAGTTCTGGTGATTAAGCTACAGTGTGCTTTATTTCCCTTTTCTCTGGATTCCCCTGTGGTAATGATCTTTCTATTTGGGTTTTGAATTTTTTCTCATTGGTATTTCTTTGTCAGTGCTGATGTTTTGGGTTTAATTACTGGACTGCTGTCTGGGCAATGTTCATTGCAAGTCTCTTTCTAGTGTTTAGAACCCTTGGGAGATGGTTATTTCCTGAGTTGTCCTCCTTGGGTCTGTAATAGCTTGAAAGGGTCTCAATTCTGTTGCATTATGAAGCATACTTGGATAGCACCATCAGATCACCTCGCTTGAAATAATACAGTTGGTATGATCAATAGTATCAAACACAGCACAGTAAATGACAACTCTGGCAATCATTATTCTGATGCCATTAACCTCATGAGTTAGATCTGTGATCATATGCCAAAATTTAGAACTATCCATAAATATGCTTACAACAGGCAGGCCCTCCAACATAGCAACATCACCTTTTGGGAATAAAGGTCACCAAAGAGTTGGGGTTAGAGAGATAGAAGGAGAGGAAAAGTTCATAAATAGGGTTAGAGTGCATATAAAGGTCACACAAACCCTGGGAGACTGATAGAAGGTAGAGGAGAAAAGAGACAGAAGGACAAACTGAAGACAGAATATAACAGTGACAGGTCAACT
The DNA here is from genome assembly GCA_004025085.1 of Thryonomys swinderianus. NCBI lineage: Eukaryota > Metazoa > Chordata > Mammalia > Rodentia > Thryonomyidae > Thryonomys > Thryonomys swinderianus. The sequence continues at coordinate 3,581 of PVIC010040729.1, forward strand.
AGAAACTGTATTTATTCTCCTGTAAGAGTACAGAAGAAAGGGAGAATCAGGAGGACAAAAATACACAAGCTTCAGGGAAGTGATACTGACCAGAGGAAAAGAGAGGATGAAGGAACAAAAGAATAGGGGTACCCAGCAGCAACAGGCATTCAGGAGTCTATTTTCCCTCTCCTGTAAAAACAAGAGCAGTTGAGAGAAGAAAAAACCTGAAATTGGACAAACTCAGCTACAAGAAAGAAATGAGGGATAAAAGAGAGGGCAGAAAATGAAAAAAGAAAGAAAGGTAAAAAAAAAAACAGAGAAAAAAAGAAGAACAACAGTAACCATAAAACCCAAAGCAATATCAGAAAGCTCTTCAAGGTGTGGACCTATCTCCCCTAGATAAGAGGGCTGGTAGAACACAGATTGTAGTTAACTAGTCAGAGGGAAATCGCTGTAGTCTACTGCAAGTCAGTCTGGCTTCTGGTACAATGCTTGCATTCAGCTCAAGGAACTCCTGCAGGGTTGAAAGTACAGCCATCTTTCCCTGGAAGTGAGTCTGATACCATTAATCTCATGAGTTAGATCTGTGATCATATGGCAAAATTTAGAACTATCCATAAATATGGATATGGTCCTGTTGATGGCACTGGCCCCAGAAAGTCACCAATGGTTATAGTACTTGGGTTTTCTTCACTCTCCCAGTGGACACTTGCTCAATATGGTGGATAAGGCTGGAACTGTGAAAATGCCTTGTGGGGATGCTGCAGGTGGCACTCTTGTCAGGGCAGACTTGGAACTTAATCCTTTTTCTATGCAGGCCTAGCCACTCAATCCCTTATTTGACTAGCACTGATCCTCTATCCTCTGTCCAGAACAAATATGTAGATATTGAAAATAGCAGGTCCTGCTATCCAGTGTGATCGCACTCTGCTCGTTCGCCTGTCTCTCTGTGAAGCAGGCCTTCTCTGAAGGCCATCGGAAGTCACCAGTCATCCACAGGCACAGCAGCCTCTGCCCAAGTGAGATTCCCTGCTGGGGAGGGAGGGCTTCATCCTTTCTGTTAAAGTTTTTCTTTTCACTCTCTTTGATTCTTGCCTCAGATCTTTTCTGGGTCTTGGGGTTGAATTTTCTGCCTTTTTTGTTTTGTTTTGTTTTACCCTTGGGCTGCTATATTCCAGTTTGTGAATGATAAATTACAAAGAGCTTATTTGTTTACTCCTCACTACTCAGCTATCTTCCTAAAAGTTCTATTTGAATTTTTATGTTATTAACATTTGTTTTAGGGGCCAGGGATTTACCTCAAGTAGTACTGCACCAGCCTTGGATGCACAAGGGCCTGAGTTTGATCCCCTGTACTGCAAAAAAAAAAAAAAAAGTGTTATATAGTTATGCTGGTGTTTGGTGCATATATGTTTATGATTGTTATCTCTCCCTCTTGGAATGTTCCCTTTACAAGTATGCAGTGATCTTTTCTTCTCTTAATCTTAGCTTGAAATGTTCTTTTTATGCAAACAGAATAGCTCCACTTGCTTTTTTCTGGTTTCCTGTTGTATGAATATTGTTTTCCATCCTTTGACTTTTAGTCTATGAATATCTCTTTGAATTAAATGTATTTCTTTTTCTTTTTTTTTTAATTTTTTGAGAAAAGGTCTCATTTTGTAGATCGAGTTGGCCCTAAATTTACTATGTAGCCAAGATTAGGCTCAAACTCACAGCAACTCTCCTGTTTCTGCCTCCCAAGTGCTGGGATTACAGGCATGAGCCCCCACACCCAGCTCTGTGATATGTGGTACTGGGAATGGAACTTGGCACCTTGAGCTTGCCAGGTAGACACCAGAGCCACTGAGCTAAATCCCCAGCCCCTTAAATGTATTTCTTATATGCAGCATATTGTTGGATCTTGCTTCTGCCAGTCTGTTTTTGATTGGTGAATTCAGACTCTTACATGGATGGTTATAAATGAAAAGTATGGACTTATTCTTGTCTTGGTCTCTATATTTTTCTATTTTTATTTCCTTTTTGCCTCCTGTTTAACTACTTGCCTTACCTGATAGATTCATTCTGTTTTGGTTCATGTAGTTGGAGGCTTTATCATCTCTCTCTAGAATATCCTTCAGAATATTTTTGACTGGTCATTTGGTGCCCATGGATTCTTTGTGGTATTCTTTGTCATGGAAGTATCTCTTTTTTCCTTAATAAATTTTATTTTATCCCATTTCTCTCTCAATCTCCCTCCCCTACTTTTGTCATACAGTATCTTATTTCTCCACCCATTTTGAAGGATAGTTTTGCAGGATACATCAATCTAATTTTGTGTGTGTGTGTGTGTGTGTGTGTGTATGGCATAATGTGATATTTTCCTTCAAGTACATATCATTGAATCAGGATCAGCACCAGAGATTATATGCATGCATGTTAAATGCAGCCATATCTACAACACAGAAATAGAGTACAATATTTTTCTTTTATATAGATGTGGATGCACAAAACATTCATGTACTCATACAGGTATGATTAAACATGTAGCAAAATGGAGGCTCAGAGTTGGAGCTCATTGTATTTGTCAGCTTTCTGTTACTGTACTAAAATAACAACGATAATAAATTTAAAGAAGAGAAACTTCTTTGGGCTCACTGTTTTGGAAGTCTGTTCATGGTCAGTGAGCCAATTGCTTACTGCCTATTGCAGGAAAGCACATTCTGATGGGAGTGTCTAGCAAAGAAAGACCTCATCTTATGATTAGAGTAAAACACAAGGAAAAAGAGGAAGAGAGATTCCCAGTGTCTCTTCCTAGGGCATGGAGACCCTTCCCAGTAGATCCTAGCCCACACCACTGTAGCATCACTGGGATTAAGTCTTCAATACATGGGCCAATTTACTGAACTAGAACATTTGTCAATCTTTTTTTTCAGCAACCACTGCCAGAGCCCGGAGGAGCTCAGAGACTGTGATTGTCAGGGCTGGAAAAGCAGTAGGTGAAATAAAACTCCAAAGGACAAGGATTCTCTAGAGTAAGCATAAAAGGCATTATGTCCATAGAGAGCAAAATACGCAAGGCCAGAAAAAGTATGGACACGGAGGCAGCTGGGATGAACCTGGCCTGACTAGAAAGTAAGAATTCCAATGGGAGAGGCAAGTGATAAGGCCAGACAAGCACAACTGACCATAGGCAAGCTCCATTATAGTTTTCAAAGAAATAACTCTTTAGACATGTGTTTGAGAATGAGTTCAGTGGTCACACCAGGGATTAACTCCGTTGTGGAAAAATAGTAGACGCACAAGATAAGAGATCTAGTTTCTAGTCTGGGTTTACACACAACCTAGTTGGGTGAAACTGGTTATTTTTGACTTCCTCATAAAGGTTAGAGGAGATTAGACAATTGGCAAAATATTGTCATGCACTGATATGTTTTTCTATCAGCTAACATTCAAAATTTCTTCTAGTTTTTAATCTGCAATACATTATTGTTCATGGTTGTGATGGCTGATTGATTGTGTCAACTTGAGAAGTTTGGTTAAGAGATGTTTAACTAAATCAGCTCACCAATAACACATATAAGGGTGTGGGGCATCCACTGCTCAGTGCGTGGATGGTTTAAAAGGGAAATAAGAAAGAAAAGATCTGCTTCTTTTCCCTTGGAGGAGCCCCAGTCTTCACCTTGAATGTCCTCTCCTGGTTTCCAGAATGGACTCTGAATCCTGGCATGGATCCTTCAGCCTTCCAGTGTAGACTCCTCAGCCTTTCATTGCAGAGCCACTGGGCTCCTGGACTAGCATGAGGCACTGCAGTGAGCTCTTGACCTCTGAAATCCTTCAGTCTCCAATGTGCAGACAGGTCATCTGGACTCTTCATCCGATTCTGCCTGGCCATTGTGAGCCAGTCTTGTAATTCATGTACATTTCTATATTGTGTTATAGCTCTTTCTCTAGTAAATACTGTCTGATAAAATGACATTCACTAGTGTGGAACAGAATTCTAGAACTTACTTCTGCAATCTGTAATCTGTACCCACTGCCAAACCCCGCCCATCCCACCTTCCATCAGCTCTCTGCACACTCTGGTAATGTCCATTTTACTCTCTACTTCTACGAGGGCAATTCTTTAATATTCTGAAACTATTTTTACAAAATGTATTTTTACTGTAAAATCAGTATTTAAACTAGCATTCTCTCAGTTGTTCAGTGCACATCGATCATTCCTTTTATATTGTGTATATGCCAAATGTTGAAATGACATGAAGTCATTAGCACAAACACAAATTTTAACCACAAAACTTTTATGCATATTTCACCTAGATGTGGGCTTCACTCCAAAGTGATGCAAGTAGGTCATTCACACTTTACTTGCAAAGGTGTGTGAATTCCTTATAGCACCACTGGTTTATTTTGAAAATTCCTCTTACACTGCCTTGTAATATACTGTGTGCAAGCAACAGCTATTAAGAGTGTGGTAGCTAGCTGGGAGTGGTGGTATATGCTTGTAATCCCAGCACTCAGGAGGCTGAGTTACGAGGATCACTGCCTCATTTCATCATTTTGGCTTGTGAAATCAAAGGAAAACCAGAATAAATCCTCTGCCTCCACTTGCTTTTAGTTACTTGCTTTTACTAGATTTTGAAACTTACTAACTTTGGAGGCCCTATGACCAAGAAATATATCATTAGTCTCCCACCAACTGTACCCTATAGCACTTCCAAAGAGTGTGCCATGAGGGAAGAGATAACCTAGGCTACTTGTCCGGGCCTTGGAGGCCACTTTGGTTGAAACCACCAACTCCTCACTAAGGTCTGCACAAGTGTCTTAATGGGTGACCTTTTGAAATCAGGGATTTAAAACTCTGCTTCAGATTGTGCTAATGCCACTATTTTATGAGCACATAGTCTATAAAGGCCCATGAAAACTGATTATACAAAGTTATACTACTGATTACTTCACTTCCACTATTTCCCACACCTTGGACAACTTTGCTTCCTTCATTCCATAAATATCCCTAAACTGTATCCTCAGGGAAGTGGACTTGAGGCTAGATCTTTTTTTGCCACTCTTGAATCACCTTGGAAAGAATCTCTTTCTCTTCTGCAAAACTTAACAGTTCTTGTAATCAGCATACTACAGGCAGGCAGGTAGGCCTCCAAATAGACCTTCCAGAACTCAGAGCCAAAGAACACTTTCCTCTTTATAAATTAAATATCTCAGATATTTTGTCATGGTAATGGAAAGCTCTCTGAAACAGATCCCAAATCCTCATCACTCCAATCTCCATCACCAGTACCTACTGACTTTCTATCCCTGTGTATCCCAACAAATACACTCACTGTCAACCCAGTAAATGTGCTCTTTGCTCTGCTTTTAAGGAAACCTCTATTTTAATAATCAATGCTGACTTCTCTCTCTCTCTCTCTCTCTCTCTCTCTCTCTCTCTCTCTCTCTCTCCTTGTCTGCATATAGTCAATTGTCAGACCATGCTGATTTTCTCAAATTCCAACTGTTTCCCCATTTTAAGGCCTGGTGTATTTCCAGCATTGTATGTGGTTTCTGGGGATTGAACTCAGGACCTTGTGCTTGCGAGGCAGGTGCCGGAACCACTGAGCTAATCCTTCGGCCCCTGGTATAGTTCTTTTAAAATAGGGTCTCACTAAGTTGCTAACTCACATAACTGGCCTGCAAGTAAAAGTCACAATCTTCCTCCCTTGACTTCCTAAGAGCCAGGATTACAGGTGTGTGCAACTGTATCCAGCTTACAAAAGTTTTATAGTCTTTCTTCCTGTGATCAGTTCTCCTGCTTAATTGTTTCCTTCACAAAGTACCAGAGTCATAACTTTGATATTCAGAGTAAATGGAGCAACATTGGACATTGTTTAAAGATCATCAAAATAAAAATTAATATAAAATTTATTAGTAAGGGTGAATAAAAATATTCAAATAAATTATTATAAATTTATTCTTCACTTGATTATAATTTCTACAGTGTATCCATCCTAATTGGAAAGGTGATTTAAATCATCAAGTAGAATTTCATAGTTGGAATTTGAAACATCACAATTATCATAAAAATAAAAATAATTATTACAAAGAAAAGAATTTATTTGAAGCCTAGACTTCAATTTTGAGCTTATTTTAATTAGTACATGTTTGCAATGAATTATGATTATAATCACTAAAGGAAGTTGGCATGTGTACATATGTGTACATATCTTAATTCTTTTCTGGCCCTTTTTTGTTTATGTGATCGTTTTTCACACCTTCTCCTTTACCTCTCCCACCCTGCTCTTCACTGGTCCCCTTTTTTTTTTTTTTTTTTTTTTTTTTTGAGACAGGGTCTCACTTTGTAGTTCAGGCTGGCTCTTAGCTCACAATGTAGCCAGGCAAACTGCCGCAAACTCAGCAATCCTCCTGTCTCTGCGTCCTGAGTGCTGGGATTACAGGCGTAAGCCACCATGCCCAGCACTGTGGTATGTGGTATTGATTGCTGGTGGGCGGGAGTCTCCATGCCCGGCATTGTATGTATGTGGTTACCGGGATCGAACTCAGGACCTTGCGCTTGCGAGGCAGGCGCCGGAACCACTGAGCTAAATCTCCGGCCCACTGGTCCCCTTATTTGCCAGAGCTCTGTATTCATCATTCTTTCCCTGTCCTGTCATTTTGGCTAAGGAAATTGAAGAGGAAAATGGAAAGATACCCCTGTTCCTGGGCACCAGAACCACTATAATAAAAATGTCTGTATTTCCAAAACCAATATGCAGATTTAACTTGATCGCAGTCAAAATACCAACAGATCTCAAACAACAATCCTAAAATTTATATGAAACCAGAAGAGATCCAGAATAGCAAAAGCAATCTGGAATTCATTTTAACAGCTAATGCCAGTGTTTCTCCCACTCTACTAGTGTGAACTCGTTAGGAAATGTCAATGTGCTCAAGCCCACTGCCAAGCTTTGGTGTCCATTCTGGACATTTCCCCTCTGACTTGCTCACACATTCCCATGTCAGACTGAAGCACACAGTAGACTGACCCCTTCTGTTGAATCCATTTTCCTTTAGCCATTGTCTTAACCCATTCAAGCTGCTATAAGAGAATACAATAGACACCTGGGTGGCGTATGGACAGTGGACATTCATTTCCCACAGTCCTGAGACTGAAAGTTCAAGACGAGGCAACAGCAGACCCCACGTCTGCTAATTCCTGCTGTGACTCATCAAAATAAAGGCTGGGGCTGCAGTCAGTGGAAGGCAGGCAGGTCGACTGGAGCAGGGGAAGCAGGGCCGGAGTCTGAGGAGAAGAGACACTGAACAGGCTTTCTCTGTCACCTTTATGTTCCAGAACTTTCCAGAGCCTCAAGACAGGTAGTCATCCAAATTTAACTGAGGAAATAAATAGAATACTATGCTTTTAGATATTTCATCCTCTTTTACTTTTGTAACTTTTTAATCTAAAATCATTCTAAATCACAGTTAATCCTAAAACTCTAGATTGAAATTATATATATATACACACATATATATATGTACATATATATACATATATGTACATATGTGTGTGTATATATATATATATATATATATGCTAGTTTTCTACTCTAATCAGAAGAAAAAATACCAAAGTAATTAAAATAGGGTAGTTGTTCTGATGTGGTTTGTTTCCCATGTTTATTTGTTTGACTTTCTGGCCAAACTGTGAATTCCTTGAGAGCCAAAAATTGCACCTTATTAAAAGAATACAGGAAAAACATGATTCATGCTTTTTAAATTATTGAATGAAGTAGGGATTGCAGCAGTAATCACTATGGTGGTGCATACCTGTAATCTCAGCACTCAGGAGGAGCATGAGGTAAGAAAATCATGGAGACTTCAAGGCCAGTTTGGGCTACTTAGTGTGCTCTAGGCCAGCCAGGACTATGGAGTGAGACTCTGTCTCACAAAAAGAAAAAGAAAGTCAGTGAGCTCTAAATTAAAAGTGAAATAAGGGCCTGAGATTTACCTCAGTGGTTCCTGGACTTGCGTAGCAACTGCAAGGTCCCTGGTTTGATCCCTGGTAAACACATACAACAATACTGGGCATGGCAGCTCACACCTACCAGCAATCAGTACCACATACCATAGTGTTGGGCATGGTGGCTCACAACTGTAATCCCCGTACTAGCAAGGCAGAGGCAGGAGGACTACTGAGTTCAAAGCTAGCCTGGGCTACATAGTGACCCTGTCTCACAAACAAACCAGGGCCGGAGATTTAGTTCAGTGGCTCTGCAGCCAGCCTAGCAAGTGCAAGGCCCCTGGTTCCATCTCAGTAACCACATACAATGATATGATATTGGGCGTGGTGACTCACGCCCACCAGCAATCAATACCACATACCAGAGTGCCGGGCATGATGGCTCAGGCCTGTAATCCCAGCACTCGGGAGGCAGAGGCAGGAGGATTGCTGAGTTCCAGGCTTGCCTGGGCTACCTAGTGAGCTCAGGGCCAGCCTGAACTACAAAGTGAGAATCTGTCTCCAAAAAAAAAAATGGTCCTATTAAAAGAAGGTGGTGGGGGTTGGCATTATTCTCAGTAGCACTGTGCCTGCTTTGCAAGCACAAGGACCTGAGTTCCATCCCCAGTACCATAAATAAATAAATGCATATAAGTAACTAAATAAATAAATAAAAAGAGGGGGGTATGAGCAGAAATATAGTATACACTGTGAAATCTCTCTGGAAGGAGGGAAGATGATCACAGTGTGTCATGGATGTGTATTCACCTGCCAAAACAAAACTCATGGACCTGTACAACCAATACAAGAATGGGAAAAAAAAGAATTTAAAATAGCAGCCAGGAGCAGTGGCACACACTGACAGTCCTAGTATCCTGGGAGGCCAGGGCAGTAGGGTCACATCCGAATCCAGCCAATTGATATGTCCTTGTTCTGAAGATGTCTGCTGGGCATTTGCCAACTCCCTGCCACCTTCTTTTATTGGGGCCAATTTTTAATGAATCTTATTTTATTTTGAGATAATTGCCCTAAACTCACTATGTTTATACACTTATGCTTCTGGGAGCAAGATTTCAACATAAAAAATCCAGCCAGGACAACTGGATTGGGATATCTTTAAGGATCCCTGGAAAGAGGAAAACTCAGCTTTTTTTTTTTTCTTTTTTTGCCGTACCGGGGATCAAACTAGGGCCCTTGTGCATCCAAGGTTGGTGTGATACCACTTGAGCTAAAACCCTAGCAGGAAATATAAAACTTACTGACCATTTTTGTTTCTGTTTTTCAAACTTCTATAAATTCTAATATTATTTCAAAAACAGTTCAAGTCACACTTTTCCTAGATTTGCTCCTACCTCAGAATTTACTGATTCTCTCTCTGAACCTCCCCATCATTCTTCATGAAGAGCTGGCTCCCTGGGGCTGTGGCCAGGAGTCCGTGAGGCAAGCTCACTTCAGATGTGCCAGGACTCCGGGAGATGCCACAAGGGAAAAGGACCCACCAGATTTTGAACTTCCTATGAAAGAAGTGTAAAATACCATATTTTTATAATGATTTCATGTTAAACAATAGTATTCTGGACATATGGTGTTGAATCAATTATGTAATAATTTGTATTAATTTATCATATATTATTAATAAATCATTGGTGATGAATATTGTGGATTAATACTTAGATACATTTAATGATTATGTTAAATAATTTCTAGTTTATCTATAAATCAATTTCACCTCTTTCTTTTTCATTGTTGAGGGGGTGGTACCAGGGATTGAACCCGTAACCTTGAGTTTGCAAGGTAGGTGCTGGAACCACTAAGCTATATCCCCAGCCTTTTAATCTTCTAAATTTGTTTTATTTATTTATTTATTTATTTTTTTAGCCAGGGTCTCATTCTGTAGCTCAGGCTGGCTCTGAGCTCACTATGTAGCCCAGGCAAGCCTCAAACTCACAGCAATCCTCCTGCCTCTGCCTCCCAAGTGCTATGATTACAACCAGGGGCAACCACGCCTGGCACTGTGGTATGTGGTACTGAGTGCTGGTGGGAATGAGTCACCACACCCAGAATTGTTATATGTGGTTACCAGGGATTGAAACAGGGACCTTGCACTTGCTAGGCAGGCATCAGAACCACTGAGCTAAATCCCCAGCCTATTCTTTTAAGGTCTTAATGTGGTGGATTGGTTAGATTTCCCATTGTGGAATACAATAGGTGATGCCACAATTTTTTTTTTTTTTTTGAGACAGGGTCTCGCTTTGTAGTTCAGGCTGGCTCTGAGCTCACTATGTAGCCCAGGCAAACCTCAAACTCAGCAGTGCTCCTGCCTCTGCCTTCCGAGTGCTGGGATTATAGGTATGAGCCACCACACCCAGCATTGTATATGGTTATCAGGGGTTGAACGCCGGAACCACTGAGATAAATCTCCGAACCGGACTCCACAATTTCAAGGAGAGTTGTTTGTTTTGTTTTTTGGTTTGTTTTGTTTTGAGACGGGGTCTCGCTTTGTAGTTCAGGCTGGCTCTGAGCTCACTATGTAGCCCAGGCAAGCCTTGAACTCCATAATCCTCCTGTCTCTGCCTCCTGAGTGCTGGGATGACAGGCGTGAGCCACCACACCCGGCACTGTGGTATGTGGTATTGATGGCTGGTGGGCGTGAGTCAGCACGCCTAGCTATGTATGTGCTTACCGGGGTTGAACTAATGACCTTGCGCTTGCGAGGAACCACTGAGCTAAAATTTCAATGTAATTCAAAGGACAACTATATCCGAGTAGTCTGGATTATGGTTGTCTAATATAGTTAATGGAAATGTTTAAAGACTTATTGTCAGAAAGCCTGTTTAATTTTCAGAATCTATTAAAACATGATTGCACTTTGTACTATTACCTTTTGCTGCGCTTGATTGCCCAGGAAGTGTTTGTCACTTGAGCATTGTGCTCATTCCCAGAAGAAGAGTATGTTTCAATTGGAGTCGCGTCTTTGCTGGCCTCAGCTGCCCTTGCACTGCAGAAGCGGCTGCCGCCCAGCCGCCCTCTCGGTTCCCGCTGGTCACAGAGACGCTTTGTCGGGTGTCTGTGTTTCAAAGCCCCTGTGCTGAGAGCCTGGGAAGCACGGCCTTGCGCGGCGCACCTTCTCTGCAGTGTGCGCGGTCCACGCACTCCAGGCTTGTGGGGACAGGATGTCAACACAGGGGGCCCGACGGAAAGCTGCCAACGTGGAAATGGACGGGAACAGGGAGACGAGGGTGGGACTGAGCCAGGTGATTATGAGACTCAACACTGAGCACCTTGCGGAGAGTCATGGTGAATTCCTGAAACTTCGGGAGGCCCGAGGATTATACGTTTGAAAAGGCCAGCGTGGGCTACATCATGCGTTCAAGGCCAGCCCAGCCCGGACTACGCAGTGAGACTTGGCCCCAAGACTCTAAAATGAAATTGTACAACATAAAAAAGAAGGAAAGAATGCCGTCAAGGCTGATGAGCCACGGCTGCCCCTGTCGACTGGGAAAGAGAAAGCCCTGCAGCGGAAAGGGCAGGATTTCCTCGGCCGCCGCAGGCCTGAGCGCAGGGAGAAGCGAGGGAGGCCCTGAAGCGCAGGCCTGTGTGCGGAGGGAGGCGGCGGCCTCAGGTGGCTCCGAGAGCGGGGAGGGCAGCTGCTCCGGGCCGCCGGGAGGGGACTGCCCTGCGGGAGGGTGGACAGGATCCGGGTGAACTTCAGCTCCCTCCGCAGGGCAGCCAGGCAGGAGGAGGAGCTGTGCGGGAGAGGCAGGGGATCCGAGTGCAAAGCCGGATAAGCAGGAGACCGGTAGAAACTAAACGCCAGGTCAAAGTCGAGAGTGATTCCTGCAGAAGATGGCGGGAGGGGTGCCGGGCTCGGGAAGGCGGGAGCAGCGCCGGTGAGGTGCCCGGCCGCACCCGGGAGGGCCTGAGCTAAAGCGGGGGCAGCTCGTGGGCAACTGGTGATGCCTGCCGACTCCAAAGGAGCTTCTCCATTCTGCTTCGTCTCATTCCCGACTGATCATTACCTCGATGTCCCCAGGCTGCCCTGGATTCCTCAGCAACAGACATCACCCAGAGATCAAGGCCTAAAGGGGCAGGAGAAGCAGGTAGCATGCAGTGGTGACGGAATGAATGTTGCTTTGGGGGTCGACCTACATGGGGGGGGGGGTGAACTTCAGCAACGTAGAAGGGCCACAGGCCCATCCAGCAGAAGAGATTCCTGTTGCTACAGTTGCTATCCCTCAGCTGTATCATGCCGGATTTCAGGCTCAGATGATCATGGCTGGGCCACAGTGCGCCCACCGTGACAGTTCCCGGAGTCTCTAGGTGTCCTTGCCACCTCCCCGATGGGCTGATGGATAAGCGGAACTGATTTCCTTCCCTGTAAATACACACATATACAGGCCGCTTGTCGCCACAAAGGACGTGTTCTGCCTGAGGTCACGCCAGATTTCAGCAGTCTTCATTTCAGGTCTTGTCAAATTCCTGTCTTTTGTTTTGCGGCCCCAAATTGGGTAAAAGTTCAAACAGCCCTATTCTTTGATGAGTCTCTTCTGATACACTGGCAGCCATATTGCTTTTGTTTAACTTTGTCTCATAGTCTATAAAATTCAGTACTACTGGTTTCATAATTAACCTGGTGAAACAATTGGGAAACAAAAGCAGTCCATCCACATCTGAAGGGACTCAAACAGGGATCTTCACTGAGCCTTGAAGACAAGCTCACACCTCACCCCACCGGTGGCCCCAGCCTTCCTGCCTCAGCCCCCGAGCTGCCCAAGGACCCATGTCTTTAATCTTGGTCCTTACAAGTGAGTCAGTGGCTCAATCCCCCACCACGACATGACATAAATATGACGTGCATACTGTGCCCTTGAACTTCTCCCTCAGTCATGATATTAACAGCACTACTAGAAATAATGTTATTGTTTCTACTAACAAGAGAAATAGGCTGGGAATTTAGCTCAGGAGCTCT
>PVIC010040731.1:0-16503 GCA_004025085.1 Thryonomys swinderianus
GGCACCCAAAGCCCGAACTAGCTGAGCTGTTTGCGGATAAGTGTCGATATAAACCCTGAGAGCTCAGCGGTGTCCCCGGCAAGTCTTCTGACTTGCCTGAGCCATCTTGGGTACTTGACGGTGACAGTCCGACTCTGACCACTGTTGATTGAGTAAACATTATTTGCTGAAGGATTTTTGGAGTTAGTGTTATTCATGTAGGATCTCCTGTTCTAGTTATCCAGCAATGTATAAAAAATGTAGAAGAAAATGAGGTCATGTGTTCATTTTAATATATTCAGGGAAAGCATTTAATAAAATGCAGCATCCGTTCAGGATCAGAAGCATGCACTGCATTCATTGTTCAGCCCTCAGATACGGGATCACTTTGTAACTGGCTTGGTGATGCTAGTGATGCTCTCTCAGCCCTCTCAGGTCCTGAAACTTGAAGGATTTCAAGGTCAAGAGGGGCTCCGTTCTTTCCTGGGACAGCCTCTCCTGCACATAAAACCCTGTCAGACAGCCTCTTCCTCGGGCCGCACCCAGACACAACGCTGAAGACTTCTCTTGGCCGTCCACCTAGATGATCTCACATGCGCCTGACTCTGGAATTTTTAACTCACAGTAGAGACATTATCACATATACGTCTTACTTTGGTGTCCCTGCTCCTTATCACTCTTCTTCTCTTTTATATCTTAGTAGGTTTACCTTTCACCTTGCCATCTCCCCACTGAGGTAGCCTTGACCTTTTCCTTGTCTGTTGGCGGGTGGGAAATGAACTTTTACAAGAGAATGGAAAGTCTTTTGTGAAGGGGAAGGGGACCAGGAGATGGAAGGGGCCAACCCAGGAATTAAGATGTGTTGTGTACATGTTCCAACTCTACAATGAATGTAATTATCGCAAACATGTACTGATAAAAAAGAAAATCATACTAATACTTTTAAAGTATTATCTCTGAACAACTATTCAGATTGATTTCTCGGTGTTACCAATACCATTTAGTAGCTAGTGTTGAATGAACCTAAGATATATATGCTAATGTTTTCTTTCAATTTCTATGTCACTCATTTTTTCCTACTTTTAGAAGTTTTGATAGTATATGTTTTTCTCTTTTGTCAAAATCACTGAAGCATGACTAGTATTGCTCATTTTTCTCCCTAAGTGTTTTGCAAGAACCAGAAGAGGCAAAGAGTCTGCTAGAAATTTTCTTTGTTTAATGTGCTTTTCTAATCATTCCTTCTCCATAGTTTTTCCTTTCTATAAGTACTTATCCCATAATTGAACATTTCTGAACAGAAATTTGTTTGTACTGTTCCAGAATCCTTAGGAGATAGGAGAACAGAGCTGGATCATTGAATTTCCTATGAATGATGTACTGCTTAATAAAGCTCTTTGTTGTTAATTCATTGATAAACTGACAAATAGTGTCTAGTTACAAGGCCTTTCGATCCTTACGTTCAAGTCACCATCTGTATTCTGCTAAGAGTGACAAACGCCCTCTGCAGCGGAGGGGATCGATGTGTCCTCCGTCAGCCCAGGGGTGCCATGCGCGGATTTGCCACAGGCCGTTCCTGACGATGCCGCGTGTCCGGAAGCCCTCTGCTCCTGTTACCTCGTGGCTTCCCTTTCCCGAGACCCTCAGGGGACAACTTGGACGTCTAGACAGTTACTGCACTACTTCCTGGTGGGATTTGAGGCAGCACAGTCTTCTTGGTTAAAGGACACAGTTCGCAGATGTCGTAAAGCCGGACCTCGTGTCTGGCATGGGTCACATTCGCATAGAGCAGCTTGCTCGGCTGAAGGTACTTTTTTTGAAGTTTCTCATAGGAGCCACTCTGCGGCCTGTCAAGCAGCACTGCTCTCTGGTGACTGATTATGGGGCAGCTCCACTAACTTCCGGTTCAGACAGGAAATAGAAGGATAGAAGCTATCAAGAGTGTCTGTCCTGGTTCTTGTGTGTTCTGGGACAAATTCAGTTGTATCATTTTCTGAACTTTGTATTTTCCCGGAGCTAACATATTCCCCAGTTATTATACATCCACTCTGTATTGCTTTTTTTTTTTTTTTTTTTTTTTTACCTGCTACTGCTGCTGCTGCTGCTGCTGCTGCTGCTGCTGCTGTTATTGTTGGGAAAACACATAATGATTTTAGTTTTTCATGCATTCATTTCAGTATCGGCCAAATAATGACTGGAAGAACACTCTCTCCCTCTACTTCTACCATTCTGGTATATGTTAGTCCAGTTCTTCAGTGGGCAGACGCGAAGAGGGAGCTTTTGTTTAGGGCAAGTACCTGTGTTAGAGGAAGGAAGGAGAGGGCTGGAGGGCCGTGCAAGTCCAAACCAGGTGAGAGAGGACCAGCCAGCCCACGCCAGGTCGAGCAACACTTCTGTGAGCTGGACATAAGGGAAGAAGCTCACGCCTTCCCAAACAGTCTTCCTCGTTGTCTCTGCCACGTTTCGCTGCTGATCAGGAAGAGCCCGTGGAGGTACGGGGGGCTGCAGACTCAGCGGTGAGCTTCCGCGTGTCCTTGGCTGGTTTGGCCCAACACGCTCAGGACGGCCGCCCGGTGACACCGTGCGCGAGGGTAATTAACGAACGGGAGTCTGTTCAGTCTGCTGCAGAGCTGCACCGCCGGGCTCCGTGCGCTTCGGAGTGAGTCACCCAGAAAGGCGTGCTTGAGGCAGTTGTGCTGAGGGAGGCTTTGCAAGTGGGCTCTGGACGGCGCCAGGAAGTGCGGCGGACTTGGTGGGTTTGGAATCCAATCTCTCCAGGCCGGAACAGCACTGCTGTCTTGTAAGGGCCTGAACTGCGTATGGGAGACAGTCCCTGTACCAGAGGCACCTCTGCCCTGACACAGCTGCGCTGCTCTAGAGACGGGATGGTCCCTGAGGGGCTTCCTGACAAGTAGAGTTGGAACGGGGAGGGGGGGTCTCCGGGGGGCCAGAGGTTCTCAGCTGGGGGCAGATTTTTCCTAGGGGACATCGGCGGGGTCTGGGGACATCTTCGGCTGTCATAGCCAGTGGGGGCGTTGAGGGTAGCCCGGCACTGAGCGTGCACAAAGTGACCTGGGCGACAGCCAGCAGGGGACAGAGCTGCAGAAAACCAGCCCTGTGGTCCTTCACTAGAGCGCGGCCCAGTGACCGTACTGAGTCTGCGCGGATGACTGAGTGATCTTGTGGCACTTAACCAAGAAAGGCAAGTTAGAGGTCACCGTTGACAGGAACGTGATAATTATTAGCAAACATTTGTTGGCTTCTGTCACTGATTTAATTCAATCTTTATAATTATTTAAATTTATATTTGCTCTTTTCTTTGCCTAGAACAGCATGTTTCTAAAATTCTTACCTCTCCTTCCTGAGCATTTTGAACCTTTTCTCTTTTATCTGGCTGTCTATGGGTGGAACTGACCAAAATTTGCCCTACAACTTGACTAATAATATAAATATACTTTGTTTATCTAGCAAATTTATTTGTCTAATTCTGCTCTAGTTTTAAATTTTGAAGGAAGCAATTCTCATCATTTATTTTAGAATCTAATACAGCAAATAGAAATGCTCAGTGCCCATGTAGTGAATAAGCTAAAGCAACCTTAATATGCGTCGAATATTTACTTTGTTCCTCTTTATATTAATCGTTCAATGCAGGAGGGTTGTCTTAGCAACTTAGTTTGAAATATCCGCCAGACAGGCAGGATACCACTGAGCTACATTTTTAGTATTGATTAAATCTTTTTAGATGGTACCTAAGCTAATTTATCCCATTTAATAGTTTATTCATATGGGCTTCATATGGTGACTTTATTTTTGTTTTGCTTGTTGTAACTACTGTTTTTCCTAATATATAGTTAAGCTATGTAATTCATAGTCATCCTTCTTTTTTTTTTTTGAGACAGGGTCTCGCTTTGTAGTTCAGGCTGGCCCTCAGCTCACTATGGAGCCCAGGCAAGCCTCGAACTCAGCAATCCTCCTGCCTCTGCCTCCCAAATGCTGGGATTACAGGCGTGAGCCACCATGCCCAGCCATAGTCATTTTTAATATATTGTTCTTCCTTTTCAAGAAATACTTAACAGTTGTTTGTTACCTAGCAACCAGTTACATATTGGTTGTAATGTCGTTCCAGCTGGAATAGTAAAGGCACATTTATGAACCAGGTAAGTGATGTCGTATCATGTTAAGAGCACGGAGGAGGCATAGCTGTGCTGACGGTGTCAGCCCAAAGGGTCCACGGCCATTTCTCTGTATCTTCAATGGAAAACAACTCGCTTCCTCACTTTACTGAGGTGCAGGCGGGCTGGAAAATTGGGAGCAGTGATACCCCTGGGGGGAAGAGAGGAACATAGGTATTAGTGGTAATAATAATCCATCCAATGGACTAAGTTTGTTCACTAAATGCACATTTGATCTTCTCTTCTTATGCATCGTACCCATCTTGTCTGCAAGCGTTCTCAGGGAAACAAGTCTCTGTGACTCAAAGTCCAGGATCTCTGGATGACACGTAACCTTCTCCCTGAAGTCCAGATGGAGAGCTCTGTGGCTTAGCAACACATGAATTAGAAAAACGAATTCTTCGTGCCTCTCCACACCCGGTAGACAGCATGACCTGCAAGACGACTCCCTGAAGCTTAGCTCCCCGTGGCTGGTGCTCATCGGGCCACACTTTCTGGGGAGGGATTGTGCAGACCTGCTGTGCTGTCAGGAGGCCAGTCCCTCCCTCCATTCATTTATCTTAAGTCTGTGAACTCCAAGAACCTGGTACATGAACACGTTAGATTCTCACCTTACTGGTCAAACAAAGGAAGCTCTAGCTCTTGGAAAAGAACAGAATGACAATATGTTATAATCTTTAGGTGGAGAAAAGGATAGATTTTGAAAAATAATAATTGAGAATTATCATCTCCCCAAATAATTATAAATTATTGATAAACTAGGAACATATATGCTGCACATGGTCTGGAATATTAAGAGCAGGTCTCCCTTAGATAGTATATTTTCTTTGTTTTAAAATAATATTGCTTTATAATATGTTTGAGACTATTACTGTGAATATATTTCTGTTACTTGCCTACAAACTGGTTTTTAATAATTTTTTGTCACCGTCTGAGTTTCTCATTGTTACAATAATTTTCAAGCTTTCTGTCTTCATGGGTATTTGAGTGAGAGATTGGGAGACGGTCTCCTGAGGATTGCTACCTGGACCTCGTAAAAACTTGGCTGTTTCTGTTAGACTTTACTTCTTGTCAGTTCTTAGGATTTAAGAAAACACCTCAGTGCCTACAAGAAATAGAAACATTGCAGAATTTCTTCTTTGTTATTGAGATTGCTGGGACATACTATCTGAACTTGAGCCCTCTCGCTATGTACATAAATCTTGGTTAGACGTGTTCAACATCTTTTGAAAAATTACTGTTGCTTTCTTGCCCCAGATGGGCCAGGTCTGGTGAAAGCTGAGTCGCCTTATGAGTGACATTCATCGTACATTTCCTTTCTTTGTCTCCTTTGACTTGCATCAGAGGTTGGGAGTTATTCAAGAGTGGAGGAGGTAAAGAGAAAGGCAAATAAGAGTTCTTGCAAATGGAGAGGAGAAGAATTGGTGGGAATGGGGAGGAAGGGAAGGGAAACAGACAGAAAAAGGAGTTGAGGTGTTTTCTGTACACGTGCAAACACTCCATGGGAAGCGTAATCATCACGTACTGCAACAAAACAGAGCAAGTCAAAAGGAGGGTGCTGGTGGAGCAGAAGGAGAAAAGGTGTCTCTTTAGAAATACCCCCAAAGCAATTTTACCATGAATTTTCTGCTTTTGCTTCTGGAGCCAGTCCTTATTTTTTTTTTTTAAATCATCACTGACTCATTAGATTATTCAGTAAGTCTTTGAGGTAATACGTCCTTTCCTAGATGGGACCAATGGTGTTATCATGAGGAACTGTCTGCGTTCAGCGGAGTATCTGAAAATAAACATACGCCTGAACCTTTGGCATCTTTTCTGAGATGCCCTGTGCACTCTGCTTGTGATGGAAAAAGTGGCCATCACATCTTTTCAGAATCCTGCTCCGAGTGTATTCAGCTGTATACAGCCGCTGAGCTCCGACTGTGAACATCGTTTCTTAGGGAACTGGCTACATCACATTGTCAGTTTCATTTTCCAGGTAGTGGGACTGAGGGCCAGACACAGAAAGCAACCTGCCCAGGTCTCTCCCGTGGCAGAGGACTTGCATCTGTACATTCTCACATTCATAGCATGTGATTGAGAAGTAAAGATGGAAAAAGTAGCTATTTCAGTTATTGGTTCAACAATACCTTATTTTCAAATGTTATTCTCCAGTAACTAATGCTCACCATGATCACTATAAATGCTTTGGGAAAAGAGCCCGAGAGATTTGTATTTTTTTTTTTTTTTTTTTTTGCTTTTTGAGACAGGGTCTCGCTTTGTAGTTCAGGCTGGCCCTGAGCTCACTATGGTGCCCAGGCAAGCCGCCGCAAACTCAGCAATCCTCCTGTCTCTGCCTCCCGAGTGCTGGGATTACAGGCGTGAGCCACCACGTCCGGCATTCTATGTGGTAACCGGGGATCGAACTCAGGTCCTTACACTTGCGAGGCAGGCGCCGGAACCACTGAGCTAACCCTCCGGCCCGAGAGATTTGTATTTTACAACTTGCTGTAAAACTTTGCCCTGTAGTAAAAGCTGAGAGTAGGTTGCTCCTTGTAGCAATAGTACATGTGCTTCCTGTGTACTTTTAAAGAATAGGTGGATGACTGCCAGTACTGAAATAAGAACATTTTGGAAAAATGGTTGAACAAAAATGCTCTAAACATAAAAACTCTGACCTATGGAAATAAATTGGAACCAGTTGTATAATCATTACTGCCTTTCACAACAGCTCGCAAGTAAACGATCATGAGTCTAGTAATTGGGCAACTCCTGCCCAAGTGAAAACTAGTTTTACAACTTTAAATAGTCATTGAGAGAAACCATCTGGAATCTGATTAGCATTTCTTATGAATCGAATTGCGGGGCTCCCTGGGATAGGCAGGTTGCTAAAAATATAGAGTGAGCTAAATATAATTCCGTGAACCACCTGTTTTGCTAAGTCTTCAAATTCCTTCACAGGTTCCTTTCCAAGTTAAAAAAAAAAAAAATGGAATGCTTCCTTAGGAGCCATTAGGAAAAATTGTATTCTTTTAATCGGAGCTCTGCTTCAATAGGGCAGATTAAAGAAAAGTGGATAGAAACAAAAATACCCCTGGGTCTTTAAATTATAAAAGGGAAATCTCTTAAAAAAATTAGTTGCCATTTTTTCTCAAATTTGATATTTTAAAATATATAAAGTTTTGTTTAAGAAAAAAGACTTTTTAGTTACAGGAGCTCCATTCTTAGGGAGATAATCTTCTAGCACATCTGAAAAGGAGGCTTGAATAGTAGACCTCAGATAGGAGCACAGATTGGACCCATGTGCAGTTTTCGTGGGACATTAAGGCAAAAGTGCCTCAGAGTCAGCTTTTGACGCGGAAGGAATGTGAGAAAACTTCTGTCATTTCGAGTGTTTTCAGTATTGCTTGCGAAAACTATCCTGTTCTTCACAGCGAATTGGTAGGTGCAGCTAAAGAAATGAGAGGACAGCTCGAGTGTATTTGTATCTTTTTCCAGGATGCTATCACATTTCCCCTCTTCAGCAGGCTTTCTTAAAAGTCAGAAAGGGATTTTTCCCTAGATACATGTACTCAGATTTCAAAAAACAATGTCTTGGATATTTCTTATAAATATAGTTGGAATGAATTTTCTGGGAAGGCAAAGGGTGCTGTAAAGAGACTGTATCAGGAGTAAGTGATTCGTTGTTTTATTCGAAAATACACATCGATAGCATTAATGCAGTATATTAGGATATAAATCACTTGACAAGTAAATAAAACTCCTAATCTCTGTAGCTTTGCTATTTATTTCGGTGCTTTATAATGATAACCTGGTGGAATTTCATTAAGTTTAAAACCATTTAACAATGTGTAATCCTAAAGTGTTAGCACCTTACCTAAGAGCATCGTAAGTTACTTTTCAGCACTGAGACGATTGTTGTGTAAGTGTATCTCAGACAAGGCCTCAAGATTACTGTAAATTTAGCATGTTCAGAAGACAAGGGCAGTGGCGCATGCCTGAAATCCCACACGGAGGGACATTATGTTTGAGTCCCCCTTAGGCAACGTACGGAGACCTGTCTCAAAGTGGAAAAGAAGGGCTGGGGGTGGAGCTTTATGGTATATCACCCCTGAGTTCTGCGCCTGGTACTGCGGGGTAAAGAGAATGCTCAGAAAGAAAACCCAAAGGACTATGTATGAAAACAAACCCATGGTTGTTACAAAGACATTCATTTTGACAGATATTGTTGTGTGTCTGCTATGTTTCAGGCAGTTTTAGATGTTGGAACTGTAAAAAATTATAATAACAGTACTAGTAATAATGATCAAATAATTTCAGTAAAGAGAACTTTATGCCTACAATTGTCCTACTTACTTAAATGTCATTACGTGATAATTCTATTAAAGTTAGATATGCATTAGATATGCATTTATTGCTTACAATTACATTTAAAATAATTTTAAAGTTGTTTCTAAATGATTTTAAGATATTTATAATAAAAAATAAAAATGCCTCATTCACCAAAACTATGGTTTTAATATTACTCATATTTCAATAATTCACTTCTGCATTGACTTCACAGAATTGTGTTTTCTCTGAGTGGAAGCGTGCAAAGCTTCAAATGGAGGAAAATATTTGTTCATATATTCTGAGGGTGTTGAATTATTTGCACGCCAAGTGTAACTACTGCAACCAACCTCCGGCTCCCTGACCCCTGCATCTTCCACTTCCTGCCTTCAGCTTGGCCCGACCTTCACCTCCCTGCTCTGACCCTTGAATGTGTCAGCCGTTTCTCGTCTTGGGCCTCCCAGGCTGTTCGCAGTAGCCCCTGGACTTCTGCATGGTGACTCCCCATCACCCCAGCCTCCGCCTCGCCATGCCTCTCTGCCCTCCCCACCTGTTATTCTTTATCTCCTTGACTTTCTTAGTTCCTTTATGTACTTACTGCCACCCGACATGCTACATTTTTATTAACGGGTGCCCTTTTTTCCATATAAATATAAAGGCCTTGGATGCCAGGAATTTACCTTTGGCTCCTAAAACCGTGTCTGGTCTATAAGAGGTATGCAAGAAAATGTGTGTTGACTGTTGACAGAGTTTATGAAAACTCATCCTGATAACTAACATAGCATAGTGAGTTAAGGCCTGAATTTGGAAGCAGGGCTTTTGCGCTTCATACCGTGGTCTGTTCGCTTACTAGGTATGAGAGCTGGACAGATTACTTAACTTCTTGGCTCTTCGTTTTCTCCTCTATAAAGTGGGAAAAATAACAGCTCTTACTTAAAAGAGCTAGATTGAATCACATGGAGTGAACATATGTTACCTATGAACATATTGTTACCTATGTTGGAATTAGCTGTTGGTATGATTATAACTGCCCACCCTGAAGCTTGAGTGTCACCTGACCGGGGAGGGATCTGTCTGTATTAGTTTCATATTCGCAGGTCTTTCCACTCTCTGGACAGACCAGAGAATAAAAGTACTTAGTATTTCCTGTCTGGATGGCCAAAGCATTCTCGCTAGTCGCCTTCCCTTAGCTGTATAATTACATTTAATCCGCTGTTCCTTATTGCTTTGTCTCTTCTCTCCCGTTTTTGTTCATACCCTTCAGTAATTCACTAGTGAACCCCTTCTCAAAAATGTAATATCCCTAGCCGGGCGTGGTGGCTCGCGCCTGTCATCCCAGCACTCGGGAGGCAGAGGCAGGAGGATCGCTGAGTTCCAGGCTTGCCTGGGCTCCATAGTGAGCTCGGGGCCAGCCTGAACTACAAAGCGAGACCCTGTCTCAAAAAAAAAAAAAAAAGTAATATCCCTAAAATAAACCAGTTATATTGAAATGCAATCTTTATTGTTATATATTTTATCAGCATATAAACATTAAGAGGTGTGGCAGACCTAATTTTAACTTTGAAGCACAGATGAGCACATACAGTATTCTGAGAAATCTTACACATTCTCCTGTGATGAAAATAATGGTGTTAACATTATCATCACTAGGCTATGTTACCTACATTCATGACTGAAAGATATACTAAATTTCAGGTACAGGTTAATGAAAATGACACTGTAATTTTTTTTACTCAAGTTTGTGAATGAACTCCTCTGATTGAAAAAGTTCCTGCATGTAAGAATTTCCGCGCTCAAGCTCTAGTGTATGTTTCCAAACTTATGTCCGCGTCAGGCTGGCTTATGAAAGTAGGAAATAGCTTCTTAGGGACAAACAGTACCATGTAACTGTGTCTGCTGTATTTTAAGATATTCCAGTAGGCAATGGAATTGCTCTGCTACATGAGCCTCCCTGTCCCATCGGGGAGAGTACAAAGTGGGTTAGAAAATCCAGTGGATTTTCAAACTCACAGATGCTGTCACTGAAACAGACACACTGTTCCTGAGTCGCATGAAAGTACTTCCCCTCGCGTCACACACTTATTCCGTCATTCTCTACTCTCTGAAGCCTTCCGGAAGTCCTCTATTTTGTCTTTAGTTATGCGGTTGTGGTTGCTTTGATGTCCTGAACCAGTTCAAAATGTTTACCTTTCATGCTCATTTGACTTTAGGGAAGAACCAGAAGCCACATGGTGCCAGATCTGGTGAATGAGGTGGATGAAAACACACCGTAATGTTTGTATCTGATAAAAGTGCTTTCAATGTTTGATCAAGGAGGAGTAATAATAAAATACGATGGGTGTTTAAATGAAAACATTTATTATAGTAAGAGACACAGGGCTATTAATTCCTCTGAGAATGCTCAGAATAGTCCACCTCGTTTCAATGTACTTATCCCATCTTCTTGTCAGTGTATCTTTACTGTAATGTTTTTTAAAAAATTTAAACATTCCGTGCCGGGCGTGGTGGCTCACGCCTGTAATCCCAGCACTCGGGAGGCAGAGACAGGAGGACTGCTGAGTTCCAGGTTTGACTGGGCTACATAGTGAGCTCAGGGCCAGCCTGAACATAAAGTGAGACCCTGTCTCAAAAAAAAAAAAATTTAAACATTCACTGTATCTTTTAATTACCTCTTATAGTCATGAATAGACGAATAGGTAATATAACATGATAAAAGGTACTGAGGAGATCAGGCAGATGTGGTGTGTTTTCAGAAGATGTAGAAATGTGGTTTCCTAGGTGTTTTGCTCAGTGGAAAGAGCATGTGCAAAGTAACTCAGGTCAGAAGGGGCCTCACCTGGTTCATTCTGCATCCTCCATTTAGTCTGTTTCCACTTGGTTTGTATCTGATGAATTCTTCCAGAGTTTCTTTACTAGTAAGTAACCAGACAAATGGAAATAGTTTTTGGACCTCTTCCTTTAATACACAAATCTTACCGAGATATACATCCTGCTTTCTAGTTTTTCCCCTTGCATTTCTTTTTCATTTATTTCTTTTTTGTTTTTGTTTTGATTTGGGCATAATATTGTGTACTGAAATACTTTCCCTATATGGTATAGAACGTTTACTGTTTGTGTTCACCACAAGAAATCTGTTATGTGGGTGTAGTATGGTTTATTCAACCAGACTCTATCAACGCAATTTTGAATTAGTTTCAAAATTTTGCTACTAAAAGCAATGCTGTAGTCAATAATTTTGTAAATATGTTATTTTATACATGTACACATATATAGGGTTAGTAGGATAAATTTTCAGAAAGGGAATCGTTGCACCAAAGGCCAAATGCATATATTGCCAAACTGGTTTGTGTAATAACATTAATTTACAATAGTTATTTGTGAATGTGTCTATTTCTCCACAGGCATACATTCAGAATAGGTTGTAGAACTGCTAAGTTTTTGCCAGGCCCATAGGTAAAAATGATTTCGCAGTAGTGTTGATTTCTGTTCACTCTGAGAAAATTTACACAGCTTCCTGTTTTGGGGAGAGGGGATGAAATGTCTGTTAACATCCGCTTCTCACGTCCTTTGAATGTAGTGTTTTTAAGGATTTTGAGAATTTAGGTATAATTTTTAGGATTTAAAAAGTAATTTAGAGGAAGCATTCCTTTTTAGTTCCTTTGCTGGCCATCTCAGTTGCAAATATTCAGTATTCTGATTATCACTTATATTTTGACCAGATGTAGTACATGTTTATACCAAGGAGAAGCTTTATTTTGTTGTGGATGTTTTTATGCATCATAAGTTATGGTTAATATTACCGTCTTCTCCAAAGTTATAAAAGAATGTTCTCAAATTATGTGCTGGTGCTTTTCTGGTTTTATTAAGAAAGTGTACATCATTGACTCTTTGGTATTTGTTTTTGTGGGATGGATCTTTACTTTTTCCAGATGTCTGTGAACTAGTTGCAGTATTGTTTATTATGTTTTCTGTCTTTGCTATTGTTTTAAGATGTGCCCATGCACAAAAGTCCTGTATCACTGAAGATTTATTACTTGCTTTTCTCTTCAGTTTATTAGTCTGTTTGTCTCTTCTTGGGTTGGAATATTTAATGTGACTTCTTCATGCTTTTAATCTTGTAGTCATAATCCCAACTCATTGTTCTCTCATAATTATCCTCACTGCTTTTATTTATTTTCTCAAATACAGTTTGCATATAAAATATGTTAGTGTTTTTCTCCCTAAATTAGGATCTTGTTCTATCTGTGAATACATTTGGGAAATTTGACTATTCAGGAACACAGCAAGCTTTTCTGTGCTCTCTCTTAGTTCTCCATTAAGCACCAACATTTAATAGAGCTCCCCCCAAGTTTAGTATTGATTTTATTTCTGTGTATTGATTGTTTCTTTTAAAGATGGGATTTTTTTTCTACCTTGAGATAATTGGGGTTTTTTTTGCATATGTGGAATCTATTGATGCCTGTGTGGATTTAGTTCACTAAACTTGTTTAAAGTTTTCAGTTAATTTTATTATTTTAAGGCATATACTGGTGTAATGTAGAAAGATGAGTTTCGTGTCCTTTCCAGTTGTAAATATTTTTAGCTCTTGCTTTATCTCTCTTGTCTAGTACAGAGCATCTTGTTGAATGTGAATAGTTTGGATATGTCTTTGTCATGCATGGTGCTGTCCTTTTGGCTGTGATATAATTTATCATGTCCAAGAAGTACCCATCTATTTCTGCTTTAGTGATTAAAAAAATCAAGGATACTTATTAAATTTTATCAGCAAGCCTTATGATTTTATTTTTGTAAATGACTATAATAGTGTATATTAATGGATGACTAATATTAAACCACTTACTTAACACTCTTATGATAAAATCCACCTAGTCACATACTGTTCTTTTCATGTGTTGCTGGAGTTTTTTTCTAATAAAATGTCATATTTCCATCTTGATATTTGTATATAACCTTGTCCTATACGGTTGTTGTACTCGTCTTTTTCAGGGTTTGCTGTAAGTTCACACTAGTTTCATGGAAATAACTTAGATTGTGTTTTTAGTTTTTATATTTTGGGATGGTTTAAAGATGGGGATTTTGTGCTCTTTGAAGGCTTCTGGGAATACATCTGTGAAATCATGGACAGGATGTCTTATTTTTATTTTTTTGCTGGTACTGGGGATCAAAATTGGGTCCTTGTGCTTCCAAAGTAAGCGTGGTACCACTTGAGCTAAATCCTGGCCCAGTTTTTTTTTTTTTTTTTTTTTCTTTTTGTTTGGTACAGGGAATTGAACTCATGACTTTGAGCTTCCGAGGCAGGCACTGAACCATTGAGCTAAATCCCTGGCCCGTGGATAGGATGTTTTTGCAATGTATCTCTGATATCTTTTTCTGTTTCTTGGAGGAAGACATTCCCTTCCCTGTACCTTGTTGTAACCTGTGGTACCATGAGCTCCTAGTGACTGTTGGGAGCAGCTCACTTTCCTTGACTCTCTTTTCTTTCCAGATGGGAACATTTAAAGCACATGATGGTGAATATTTCTTAGAGCCGATCATGAGGGCTGATGGGCTTGAAGAGGAAGACGGACACAACAAGCCACACCTTATATACAGACAGGAACTGAAGAAGAGCTCTTTCGAACAGTCTCACAAGCCTTGTGCCGTTTCAGGTAAACTGAAGGAGAACTGTTTTCAGTTAGATTGTGATACTATTCCCATCTTTTTGTAGTTTAGAAATTATATGTTTTCCTTAAGTATTTATTTACTTGCAATTAATGTGTTTTTACTTGACAAAAAGTGTATGTATTTGTCATGTACTCCATGCTATCTTGAAAAATGTGATATTATGGAATGACTAAATCAAATAATTAACATACATGATCTTATCTTTTCATGAGGTGAAAACACTGAAAATTTACTTAGAAATTTTTGAAAATACAATATATTGTTATTACCTATAGTTCCAGGGTTGTACAAGTTTCTTGGACAAGGAACTTACTCCTTCCACCTCACTAACATTCTACAACCTTTGACCAACATCTTTGTATCTCTCCCCCACTAGTCCCTGGGTACTACCTTTCTACTTTTTATTTTTCTGAGTTCAAGTATTTTAGATTTTATATATGTAAGTGAGGTTATATGGAATATCTTAAAATTTGAAGTATATGATAGTTTAAACAACTTTTGACCAGTTAGAATGTACTAGAAAGCAATCTCTGTGTAGGTACTTTTCAGTGGTAAACTAACTTTATATTCAAATAGGTAGCCAGTGTATAGGATTTACAACAGATAATCATAGAACATTTTTATTTGAGTCTGTTAATCACAACTAGTATGATTTAGTTTTTCTCAGCATAATTTTAGATTTAAAAACACCTGAACCTAAGTAACTGTTACAGTGTTCAGTTTTATGTGATTTTTAATTTGATATAAGTGAAAATAAGTTATATATGACTCTTTAGTTATGATTTACCCTTTGGTTTGGCATTGTTTCCAAGTTTGATCTGTTTTGATGTTTATACCAGCAGCTGATTCATTTTCATTGTCTGAGTCTTCTGCAGTTGTCCGTAATTCGGGGCATTATAAGCAGTGCTGCCGTGAGATTTCTCATAGTCCTCTCCTGTGCTGGAGAGTTTCCCTAGGGTATAAACATACATGTGGATAACTCCACAGCACTTCACAAGGCGGTATTTCTTAATTTTATAGTTCCAGCAACAAATGACAGAGGTAGGTTTTCCTATTTTCTTCTAGAAAACTCAGACTACTAGAGATTCCTGGGTTGGACCCTAAGAACGATGGATTTTTAAAAGGATGAACATTACTGTAAAATACTTTAGTTGTACGCTATATAAAAGTTATCTTTATTAAGAATCGTGCCCATGTATGTACGTGAGTCTTCATCCTTCACAAAATGACATACAGTATTATAGTAGAAAAAAAGGGACCTGTAGTCATCATCAAAGTATAAAATCTAGACAAAGGAGTAGGATTAGAAAGGATTTATTTGAGATGGTAGGTGTCCACAAAGTGGTTTCAAACACTGTGATGCCATCTGTTTTTGGATATAATGATATGGAAGGCTTTGAAAGTTTTCCCTGGGAATGCACTTCTTAACCTTTGCTATTGTAAGGGTGCCAGTGTGGAGTGGTTCTCACTGTGTCTAAGGCCGCATTTTCAATCTATTGACATAATAGATGTCTTTCTTATGCTTTTAATATGAGCATAAGGGTTTCATTTTTACGGCTTCAAAGAAAACACAAATGGGTGCAGCTTCACAATAGACCTCTACAGAAGGCAGCTTGTGCTTGTTCTGATCTCCATTCAGGAGCAGCTTGTTTAATGAAGTGTTTGGCTTCTTAGGAAGAAAGCCACCAAGTAGGCATTCTGAATGCATAAATGTTTCCCATAATGATATGCAGGGTTTTGCATTCATGACCAGTGTTCATTAACAGCAAGAAAATGGTTCGCTAAAAGCCAGGTTCTTTTGCTTAAAAAATATTTATAGTAAAGATTTACTATAAAACCTACAACTAAAAACCAAACCAAAACAAAAACTATGGCATGATAGTTTTGTAATATACTTTTTTCTATAACATTTATTAAGCTGTAAAAAGCAATATCCATTCTTTTCATTCATTAAATCTTTCCATTTTTAGCTACAAATAAAATATACATTTTTAATCACTAATAAAGGTCATCAATTAATGGCCTAAAAATTAACCACTAATCGTCATTTTGTTAGTAAGAGTGAAGATTTATGAATGTAATTAGTGAAATGTTATCCAAGGTCTTTTTTCCTTCCCAGTTCACACTTTGTTCAGAAATACTAGCCGGCTCCTGCAGGTTCTAATCAGGCGCCTTGAAGAGAACCCTTCGCATAAGTGGGCCAGTGTGGACCAGCGTGATTGAATGCAAAACAGAAACGACTTATTTTTTAGATGGTTTTACCTATGACCTCAACATGTTCCCATTCATAGCACTTTTAGCTTTGATGAAATAGTTGACATTGTTTCCAAGGTCAGAGTTCAGGGGGTGCCTCGAGGCCATACGAATTAAATTTGGGAGCCGA
>PVIC010040732.1:0-16540 GCA_004025085.1 Thryonomys swinderianus
AAAAAAAAAAAAAAAAAAAAAAAAAAAAAAAAAAAAAGAAAACGAAGTATAACATATCAAAATTTATAAAATACAGCAAAAAGAAGTTCTTGAGGAAAATGTATACCATTAAATATGTGTACTAGAAAAAAGGAGTGGTTTCAAATCAGGAATCTAAACTTTAATCTTAAGAAACTAATGAATTAGGAAATAAAAAAGGACAAATATAATCCAGTAAGAAAAAGAAAGTAAATAATGAAGAAAATAGAAAAGATATCAGCAAAAATTAATTAAATCAAGTTTTAAAATAATATTAAATATTAATAAGGAAATTTGAAATTAAAGTAAATATTAGTGAAATTGATCAACCAATTAGGATTGCAAAAAGTATACTTTATTCTTGTAGTTTTATAGCAAATCTTAAAATTATGTAAGTTCTCAGTGTTGTTCTATTTTTCCCACATTTTTTGAGTCTCTGTCTTGTTCCTTGTATTTTCATATAAATGTTAGAATAAGATTTTTGGTATTTCCCAAAAATCTTACTCCTGTTATGATTGTGACTATGATACATCTATAAATCTACTTGGAAAGAACTCACAGCTACTATTGTCCTGTTGTTAAACAACTTGATTTTTTTTAATTTTAGGTGATAATTATTTCCTTTTAAATAAATTGAGGTTATTGGTACATTTTAGATATACATTATGATCCCAATCATCATTGAGAATTTGTGCCTGTACATAATGTATCTTGATTCTTATTTTCCCCACTCTCCTGCTCTCCCTTCAGCTCCTTCACCCCTCATATACATAAAGATTGTTTCCATTTTTTTCTTTTCATTTTCATATGTTTTCTTTCTCTTCTTTGCTTTCCCCTGCCTGATCTCATTCCCCCTTCCCTTTGAATATTTTCTTCCTATATCACAATATCTATCAAATATTTTGGACCTCATTTACATCTTCGGTTTCTAACACTAAAGAAACAATATGGTATTTATACACCTATGTCCTATTTATTTTAGTTATGAGTATGGCCTCAAGGTGCATCCATTTAGCTATAAATGTCTCTACTTTATCATTCTTTATGGTTGAATAATACTGAAAGTAAAGCGAATAAAGACTTAAATATTAAAACGGAAACACTAACGCATAGGAAAAGACTTCATGAACAAAACCTCAGCAGCATGGGAAATAGTAGAAAGAATCAACAACTGGGATCTCATTAAAAAGCTTCTGCACTGCAAGAAGAGCCACCAACAGAGCAAAGAGGACAACCTACAATGTGGGAAAAAAATTTTACCCACTGTTCCTCGGACAAAGGTCTACTACCTGGAATACATAAAGAAATTTAAAACATTAGATTCTCCAAATTTAAAAACCCAATTCAAAAGTGGACATCTGAAATGGACAGGTATTTTTCATATGAAGAAGTAAAAGCAGCAAAGAAACATGAAAAAAATGTTTAACATTGCTGGTCCTTGGAGAGATGCAGATAAGACAATGCTAAGATCTCATCTCACACTGGAAAGAATGGCTACTATCAAGAAATCAACTAATAACAAATGCTGGTGAGACTGTGGGGAGAGAGGAACCTTCTCCACTTTTGGTGCAATTGTAGACTGGGGCAACCACTAGGGAGAACAGTGTGGAGATTCCTCACAAAATTGGGATTTGAGGTCCAATGTTACCTTGCTATTTCCTTGCTGGTTATATTCATGAAAGAATTAAAAGCATCATATCACAGTGACATATATGCACTCATGTTTAGAACGTCATAGTTTGGAATAGCTAAATCTTGGAAACAGCCTAAAGACCCATCAACCAGAAATGATAAAGACACATCTATATATAAAATTCAGTAATATTATTAATGCATAGAGGAAAAGGGCCTATCCCATGTCACTATCACCAAGAAATGATTTGTTTTCTTAGTTACCTTTTTTCTTGGTGAGGCACAATACTCAAAACTCACAATTTAAAGAAAGGAAAATTTGTTTTGGCTCAGTTCATAGAGGTTCCAGTTCATTGTCAGCTGCCTCTAAGGAAGAATGTCATGGCAGAGGGACATGACATAGAAGAAGCAGCTCATGGCATTGCAACAGGAAGTTGGGAGAGCAAAGGAGGCAGATTGGAGATACACCCATCCAGGGCACACCTTCAGTGACCCACCTAATCCAATCAGGCTTCACTTCCCAAATTGCATTTAGCTATAAACCCATCAATGCACTAATCCACCAAGTGCCACCCACCCTTGATCCAATCACCTCCAAGAGGGCCCACCTGTGAGTCCATAAGCTTTCAGGGGAACATCTAGATAAAAACCATAACATATGTATTATTGATAATAATAATATCTGAGTTTTCTACATGACAAGTTGTTTATAGCTATTACATATAATACAAGTCAGGCAATTGGATCCATGCACATGGTTTAGACAAACAACTTGATGCTCATCTGAGTTCTGCCTTTAAAAGTAGCCCCAATACAACTGTGGTAGAATTGACTTTGAGATATATTTGGCAGGCTTCATAATGCACACTCCTCAGAGACCTAAGACTTTCTCTTCTTTTTCTACTATTCACCTATCACCTGACCCACCTTACAATGACAGTGTCTCACCTGATAAAGAAAATCTTCTTATAGCATGATATGAAACGTTTGAATTTTGTCTAGGAGAATTCAAGAATAAAAGAAAGATTCTGACACTGATCGTTTAAAAGAGAAGCTACTGTAAGAATGGGTGTGTCTCTCACAAATTATGTTTTGGGTGAGGTAGCAAGATCCAAAGGTGGGTTTCCATGCATTCTTGCTTCACTTGGACTAGTCTTGGTTTATACCTGTTCCAATCAGCTAATGGCTTTCTTAACATGAAGTTTGTTGCAGTTCTGCTTTGCAAAGCACTTCTTTATAGAGGAAACTTCAGAATGGTATTTTGTCAGAACATCCAGTATGTGAAACTCTTGGTTAACAGAGAGAAAATGACTCTGTTATGAACAAATGTTTCTACTGCGTTGTCGTCAGTACATTCCTTTGGTATTCATCATGATGATAAAGTGTCTTGGATGTTTACACATTCCTCTATTTTTCTACAGCTGAGTTTGTCATGTAGAAAACAGGGTATTTGGAACTTTGCATAAGTTGAAAATCATTCTGAAGTTGCACTCAACTCTTCTAAGAATTAATTTAACACTGATCATAAGCAAAAGGCCTCATTCAGGTTGTTTAACTTATCTGTGCAATAGATAGGAATTTTATTAAGATGCAGAGACAGGTAGTGAAAACTTATAGGATAGAATGTATACCAAGGAGCTTGGACAGTGCTCTAGTCTGTAATAAAAAATTTATCTTATCAGATCCAATACAGGTCTGGATTCTCAAGGTAAGCATCAAACTCTAGGGAAAGTAAGTATAAATATTTCCCTCTATTCCTACCTTCATATCTAATTAATGAAAAATTTATGTCAATGAAACATTAAAATATATCTTTCAATCTCATTTATTTTTCACTATCGCCTCTCTGTTACCACCTAGTTTGAACTCCAGCAACTCTACCTCATAGCCCCCTTTTTCTCATTTCTAAATCATCGTGAACAGAATAGCTGAGTGGCTGCTGAAGAGGTAAACAAAGTCACAGTAGTCTTTGGTAAGAAGCCCTTCCTTATATTTTCACCCTCTCTGCTGTGGTCAACAGGCCTCCTGTTGTGCCAATCGGCCGCTTGCTATCTGCATTGTATATTAAAATTCCTTAGGCAGTTCATGACCTCCCCATGGAAAGAGAGGGGTACATTCCTTTCTCAGTGTCTCTCGCCCCACCCTTTTGCATGTCACCCATTGTTCAAGCTAAAGTGAAATGACACTGGTCCATGGAACTCTCTTTTTATTACTTAGACACCTAAAAGACAATTATCCTGTCATGTGGCCTCAAATATGGCATTGCATGCACACCTACTTCTGCTTAATAACTTTACAGAAATCTTATCGCTAAGGGAATGTAAAATGAAATAATTCCATTGATGTTAATGGCAGAGATTATTTTGAGTTTTGCTCAAGACCAATATATCTAAATAATTTGTAATGGTTAAGAATAATGTACACTAATTAAATGATAAGAAAGTAAGAAATAAGTAGTGGATTTAAAAATACATATATAGCCTGCATGTTGAATGTAATCTAATGAAAATTATACTGGTGAAAAAAGAAGGACTATTTGATAATGGTTAATCCCTTACAGAACAGTGAAAGAGAAGAAGGCATTCTTTGGAAGAATTCTTCTTGGACAAGTCTGCATCATCATAGAAAGATTCATAGCTATCTTGAACTCAAATTGCACTTAAAAATAAAGTTACAGTCAAAAAATATATCTTTATAGTAAAATAAAGACTGGAGGCATGTATTTTAGAATGCATGAAACAGCACATAAGGAAAAAGCGCATGTTACTCTTGAATGTTACATCTTCATCTCTCTCATTTTGTATATGTGAAGTATTTGGGATTAAGTTAAACACTGAACATAATTCAGATGTTTTTTACAATGACATCTCCTTACTAGATGCAAAGAAAACTGGCTGTAATGTGCAACTGTTCCTTCTTGTAGTATTTGTTCTGTATGTGAAAAACTAATTTGAAGAAAGAGCTCACCAAATTACATGTGATACACATTTCCAAAATAGTTTATAACTTTTTAAGTTTTATCTATATACCTAATACAGGCATGTATTTGTATGTCATTAAGGTATATAATATTTCATAAGTCAGGTCTATAGTTATATATTTATTTGTATAAATATTGATTCAATATCTATCTTTGTACTAGAAGATAAACTTCACGAAGGATTTCACTATTTGTTGTGGCTTGTGTTTAGATGCCCCCCTAAAGCCTCATGCCTTTACAGAAGTGGTTGAATCTAGGCGGTGCGATTGATTCATGGGGGGGTCATGGCCTGAGGGCATGAGGATTAAAGTCATGAGTGTTACCTTCCCTAATGTGAAGAAGATAAAAGGGACAGAAAGACAGTGTTAAAATCTCTTGTTTTTGTATCTTCCGGTGCCATGAACTGTCGTCCCTCTACTACCCTGCCATGGAGCCAGCCAATTATGGACTGCAACTTCTAATAACTGTAAGCTCAATAAACCTTTTCCCCTTTAACTTTGGGTGTCAGATACTTTGTCTCAGCAATGACAGAAAAGGTAAGACATTATTGTATCCATAGTACTGTAAGTGGTATCTTAGAATGATCTAGGGATCAGAGTCATGAGAAACTCAGGTTGAAATGAAAGTAAGGACAAGCAAGGGAGGAATGAAGAGATCTCTCACCATTACCATGAAAGAAATAGGAAAATGCTATACGCACTACACACAAATTATCTTCATCTATTATTTTACACATGAACTAGTAGACAGTGATTGTTTTGGCATCTAAATCCAAAAACAGGAAAGGAGTGATCAGACTTCTGTATACTGTCCCCTGTTTTCTAGATCTATCTTAGTATGCTAAAGTAACACTGGAGGTGAAAGTCATCATATGAAAATAAATGATTCAATAAATAGCTTGAAGATGTATTGGATAATTTTATTTCTCAAAATATAATATAACAATGTAAGTTTGTGAAATTACCCAGGATGTAAAGCACAGCTATGTATCTGTGCTTGTAAGAGTCTTAATACTGTCTCCTCATTCAGAACCTTGGCCTCGGACAGTTCCTCTTAGATGGGTTGGCTCAGTCTTTCTAAGCAACAAGCTCATTTAGATTCAATAAATGCCCTGTGTGCCTGCCAAGATAATTTTAACGTGAAACAATGCTAAAGAAAAAGATCAGGGTATATCTTCTTACTGGGTGAGACAAAGTGTACAGAAACTGAACATTTCCTTTGTAATGAAGAAATATTGTTGGATTGGTAACAAAGTTTTATTCAAATACATTCAGAGTCATAGCTCTTTTCATCTGAGTTAAGTCCCATCCCCTGCCCCACCCTGACCCCTAGCAAAGGGGAAAGAAACAAGTTTGACCTATCTGGAGCCAAAGTCACACTATTCTGGCTGTTAAGAATATGATTAGCTTCTGAAAGTGACTGATGCCCTGGGTTTTCAATCAGGTTAGAATTCTAGAATAATGGAATTTCTTATGAGGTCCATGAAAAGGTCTTACAGACTTTCAACAGCAACTTCTTCCTCCTTCCTGGGAACGAAATTTACTTCTGCCAATCAACTTCTGTTTACTCCCTCATGGACAG
Source organism: Thryonomys swinderianus (assembly GCA_004025085.1). NCBI lineage: Eukaryota > Metazoa > Chordata > Mammalia > Rodentia > Thryonomyidae > Thryonomys > Thryonomys swinderianus. The sequence goes on from PVIC010040732.1 coordinate 6,212, forward strand.
ATGTTTATAGTTTGGTCCATGTCAAAATATCTGAAAAGTAGTGGCTCATTCTGTTGCTCTCCTAAGTTCAGAAGCCAATGTGCACTTCTTTTATAGAAATTTACTAGTTCTTTCTGCAGGGCAATGGAACAAAATGAGATTTAAGTTTTTTCAGGTACTGGTACAAACTCTCAGTGTTGATTATGATCATAATGTATCTATAAAAGGCACCAATAAAATCAATTTTAAAAAATAAAAATAAAATTCGGACAACACTTTTATCATTACAGAATACGTGTAAAAGTAAGGTTCCATTTTTTTTGGTGGGAACCTAGCTTTAAATCTCAGACCCACCAATGAGTTTTGAAATTTGTCATCACATCGTTTACATCATGTGTTTTCATTTCATCATTGTGATATGAGATCACAGTACTGCTTGCTGTGGAACATGCCTGGTGTGCTCTTATCCATACAAGCACAGAAGTGGCATCATCACACTCACTTTTACTGTTATTGCTATTGAGTTTTTCAATAAAATATACAAGTTGAAATACATTTTCCAATGAAGATATTTCTTTGAGTGACTATTCCTTCTTTTAAATAATGACTCCCTTCAGGTATCTGGTATTATTTTTGCTCCCAATCATCTTCAAGCAGTTATGTTCTTATTTTATCAAATGTTTATAGAGTCATTTCTGGGGCAGCATCAATGCTCCAGGACAGTGTTCAGTCATACTGAAAGACAAATAGGTTTTAGAAAGAGTAGAGATCCTGAGATGTGACTTGATCTCATTTAAATTTAGGGACATCTCTACTACCTCATGTAACCAGACACTGACTGACCTTGATACATATTTCAAAGCTATCTGTGAGCTCTGTTTCCTCTATGCCACCATGATTAGCTAGAATTGGAAAGCTAAATATCCCATGATTTCTCTTGTCCAAGAAACCTAAAAGATACAGAAATTAATAAAAACAAGTTAAAATAAAGGAAAAAGGACAGCAAGAAAAGAGATAGAATGGAAAGGGGATGGAGCACAAACAGTAGGAGAAGGAAAGGAAAAGGGTTGGGTAATGGGATTAAAACTGATATGTTAAATACATGCACCAACTTCTGGAAATAAACTGTATCATCATGTAATATTAACATACATTAATTTTAAAAACTTGGAGGCATTTTTGCTGATAGAGAGTGAAGTTCTCAAATTATATAAGTAATTAAATTAAATGCTACACATATTTTATGCATACTTTCCAGGACTTATACTCTTGTCAAACAAAGTATGGTTTGTCAACAAACTATACTTTTGGTTTGCATCTTGTTGAGTCTATTACTCTGTTAATATCTATAAATACACTGGTCATAAAAACAGTTTAAGTGAATGCATACCTCAATTTGTCTTCTGGTATGATTAAGAGTGGTTCTATTGTCCTGATATTGCCACAAACAACAGCTATAAAATTTGGACAAAATAAAAAGACTTAAGAACAAAAATAGCCAGCAGCTACTTGACAAGAGTCATCATTTGATACAAAGGAATTGCACTTGGTAAGTTTCCCATATTTTCACATCTCCTAGCTGATGGCAATCACCCCAATATGGCTAAAAGTCAAATAGAAAATCTCCTAGTATGTCTTCTCTAACAAAGTAAAAAATAGAGTTTAGCCAGGCGTGGTGGCTCACGCCTGTCATCCCAGCACTCGGGAGGCAGAGACAGGAGGATTGCTGAGTTCGAGGCTTGCCTGGACTACATAGTGAGCTCAGAGCCAGCCTGAACTACAAAGCGAGACCCTGTCTCAAGAAAAAAAAAAAATAGAGTTTGGACCCACCACAGCTACAGAGAGAGCGTTTCCAAAAAAGAGAGCAGGAGAAGAGGACTGTATTCTGCTGTGTCTCTGGGAGGATGCTGAACCACTCTTGCTCAGAGCAGCTACAAACAACCAATCTAAGATTAAAATGAATGAGCTGATGTTGTAAATGCCTCCTGTGAGTTAAAGTTTGCCATCTGAGTCTAACAAGCAAAAAAAGAAATCAACACCCTTTGGAAGAATTAATAAAATTGAGACTCTTCATAGTCAAATATTGACAATAACCTTAATGTAACCTAAAAGTGTTTATCAAAACAAGAATAAAAAATAAAAAATATGATCGATATTTTAGAAAAGATAGATGATGGATTGAGACTGACATGGAGAAGATCAATCTACTAGAAATGAAAGAAAAATATTTTTAAAACAACTGTTCCAAATACATTCAAAAATATTAATAAAATATGTTTATTACAAATGTAGAAATGCCATCAGAGATATATAACATGTTTTATGAAATCTAAAAAGTATTAAAAGTACACAGAAGGAAAAATTACATACAGGGAAAGTATTTCTTAAATTTTTTTATTAGTACATGTTTGCAGTACATGATTATCACACTTACCATGAGGAGTTGGTAAATGTAAAACTGAATTTCTTTTCTATCTTCCTACCTCTCCTCGCTCCTCTTCTACCTTCTTATCAAAAGCAATGGAGGTTGAAAGACAGTAGAGTGAGCTAGTTATTATGGCACATTTCTATAATCACAGCACTCTGCAAGGCTGAGACAGGACAGCGGTAGGTTGGAGCCAAGGCTGGAAAACTTAGCAAGACAATTTTCTCAAAATTTAAAAGGAAAAGAAAAAGATGGAGACATAACTCAGTGAAAAGACTCTGGGTTCAATTATATTGATGCCAAAATGTCAGAATTGTTTTTAAATATTCTTTGAAAGTCAAAATGAAATAAATAAATGTATTTGGAGATCAAAGAAGGCAAAACGAATTTGTTAACAGATATGTGGTATAAGAAGAGCTAAAGGTTGAGGGAAAATAATACTCATTGGTAACTCAGCCTTGCAGGAAGAAAGAATATCGGAAATGGTAAACATTTAGGATACTAAGACCTTGGTTTTAGCCTAATTTCTTAAAAATACATGTTTCAACATTTTATGTAGTCATCGATAAATAATAGATGCTTAACCTTGTAGAATTTATTGGGGGGAGAAAAAGGACAGAGTGTTTCACCAAAGAGAAAAGTGCATAGTTGTGGCTGCTTTGATTCTCAGGACTAGTACACTAGTACGATTCAGACCTGACAATTTCATCAGAAGCCAGAGAATAATTTTTAAAGCTTGTTTTGAATGTGCACTTTGGAGGCATCCATTAAATACTGGTACACCACAGGACCATTGCATAAAAACAAAAGCATCCAAGACATGGCCAAGAAGAGATGAAGGCATGAGCTCCTGGTGAGCACAAGAAATGATACAGTGCAGAAGAAACCTGAACCAAGGAATAGCGAGGATGCCACTGTCACCCGAGGTCACCCCAGTGAGAGCAAGTGAAGAAAACACTTGCGAAAGCCTGGGGAAGGATAGCTGTATGCTAAGTTGGCCGGCGGAAGCCACAGCTCTGGACAGAAGAACTCAGTTGTACTAAGCAGCACAAAGCCACAGCAAACATTCTAACCCAGCATCCAGCAGGAAGGCGATGGGGCGTAACCACTGCGGCATCTCCTCTGTCCGTCTGCTCTCCTATGACCTCCTCCCATTGGCTCAACGGAACACATAAACTGCAAAGAGCCCATTAGGGCAGCCTCTTCGTGCACAAAGAGTCTCTTAGCTCTCAAAGCACACAGAACAGCGGAGGTGGAGAGAGGGCGGGTCTCTGCAACAGATGGGTGACTGCCAGAACAGAACAACGTCCCCACATTTGAGTGCTTGCAGTCTAGTTATTAAATAACAGGTCCATAGTGAAACACATTATACTTAGCATTGATTCCGATCACACCATGGAGAGGCATATCTTGAACTCTTCTATAAAACCAACGTTGATTCCTTAAATAGGAGAACTTTTAGGGCACCATCAAGCAAGATTTAACCTTACCATCTACCTTACGCTAGATATACTTCACCAAGGAAACAGCCTTGGAAAAAATGAAAATTATTTGCAGAGGGTTATATAATTTGTTATGATAAGGACTAGGATTGCAATCAGATTACCTGAGTCTGATCTAGCCAGTATTTTTTTCTACTCCAACTCTAAACATGAACGTAGGCATTTTCTTCTTATTGTCAGAGGGGGGAAAAAACCCTAGAAGCCTAGCTTCACAGTGGTTTACCAATTCCGGTGTTTTTGCCTCAATGATCCATGTGAGCAACAATAGCTGTCTTCATCCCAGGCACAGGGTACAACACAAAGCCTCAGATCTCAGCTAATTCCTCAAAATCACTATTGAAATCTTTTTTTTTTTTTTTTGAGACAAAATGTCACTTTTAGTTCAGGCTGGCCCTGAGCTCACTATGTAGCCCAGGCAAGCCTGGAACTCAGCAATCCTCCTGTCTCTGCCTCCCGAGTGCTGGGATGACAGGCGTGAGACACCACCCCCGGTATGTGGTACTGATTGCTGGTGGGCATGAGTCACCATGCCCAGCACTGTATATGGTTACCGGGGACTGAACTCAGGACCTTGAGCTTGGGAGGCAGGTGCCGGAACCACTGAGCTAAATCTCCAGCCCTTGAAATCTTAATATTAATGACACCTTAACGTTTTTAAATGGTAAACACTAAAAAAAAAAAAAAAAAAAGAAAAACTTTAAAAATTATAAGCACATGGAATTGAGCAAAAAACCACGTGACACAGGTTATATTATCCCCATTTTACAGATAAGAAATTTGAAGCATCAAGAGACAAAGTGAGCTGCCACATGTCGTGTTATTAAGACAAGGGTGCAGTGAGAAGTTGAACCTCTGTAATCAAAATCCTGTGCTGTTAACCATTCTATCACCTTGGGGGTAAGTGAGCTGAAGCCATGCCTGACCTTGATGGCTGGTGATATATTAGCACTGAACTGACGGAGTGAGAACCAATTCATAATTTATCTCGGGGGAAAAAAATGCTTCCGCTATCTTGCCCCTGACAACTGAACCCTTTAGCGGCATCAGGGGAAATGGCGTTGGAAGAAAAATGGCATGTCCGTGAATACTACATTATCTCTGAGTCCACTAAATTGATTTTTATTTTCTGAGATAAAATATTTCCAGGAGTGCTGTCTGTGTTGGCAGGGTGCCAGGGATAGTTGAACTTTTCCATCAACTCTTTTGGGTGAGTCCAACCCTTCTCATTTCAGAGTCTCCTAGGTGGGTATGGAGAGAACATAGAAGTCTTTGCTTCTATTTAAACTCAGACTTTGAGTTAAAAAAAAAAAAAGTTACTCCTTGCACTTCTTATCAAAGAGGCTGGAGCACAGAAGTATAACGCAAGAGGAATAGAAAGCTTTGCTATCATCAAGAGGAGGAGGAACTCGGGCCTCCTCAGGAATTTTCTGACAGGCTAACTTTAGTCTTCTTTCTATACCTTTGTAGAAAATAGGTAAACACGGCAAAAAACATCCAACCTTTACGGAACCGTGTTTGTATGCCAAGCACAGTCCTTACATGCCTTACATCAATAATCTCACTTAATCTTAGCAAAACTGGATGCATTTGATAGGACTATTAGTCACTTTTTTAACCCAGAAAAGGAAACCAGAAATTTAGAAAGGTTTAATCTTAAACAAAGAAGTTAAGTCTTAAAGTTGAGATTTCATTTCCGTTCTCATTTGACTTGAAACGTGATTTTCAACCCTGCTTGATATTTAAATCAACTGCAAAGAACTCAAAATATTTCAATACCTTAGCCCCCACTCACAAAGCCACTGTGATGGATTTGGGGTGAACACGGAGCCCAAACTCTCTAAGGGATGCTGGTAGGTAGCCAAGGAAACCATAACACTAAGCTCTTGTAAGTGCATGATAGCAGCAGGCAGGGCTCACTGAAACAGTGAAGTAGCCCACTAATGTTGTTGGGCAGCATGCTCTGCATACCACAAAACTGGCCTGCAAGAATGCATTCTGGGGGTCTAAGGTTTAGCTCCAGATCTTAATTTATGCAGGAACTATTAACATTTCATTTCAGTTGCTCCATAATACTTCAAGATCGTCCAGTCATTCCAAAAGATCAACCCAAATGGCCAACAGGGGAGTTTTCTCTCACTGATAAACTAAAAGGCACCATCCCAAACTCAAACCTGAAAGCATTTTCACTAAGGAATAAATGAAGACTGTAAGAAACCTATTAGTTCCACAACATGGCTAATCTGATTCATCAGAGGAACAGAACACTGTCCGTGTGAAGCCTTCTGTTAAGAGAGCCGTCTATTTCTGTAGAGCTGCACATCTCATGACTACAAGATTGTCCAACCCTTCAATATTCAGCAGTCGAGTTAGAAAAGTCTGCTTGGGGAATGAGAAAAATTAAGAATCAAGATACATCATAGACAGGTATAAATTCTCAACATCGAATGTGATTGTGATGTATAGTTAAAAGGTACCAAAAAACTCAATAAAGGGAAAAAAAATTTAAAAAGAAGAATAAAAAGGTGTGTTTCGTGTTCAGATGACTACTGAGGAAAAGATACAGATCTTTATAATGATGGCCTGTTCAAAATGACAATTGGTGGCCCATTTTTATAGCTACTGTGGTTTCAAGGGATTTCAGCGTATACAAATTTCTTGCTAAAAGTAGATTTAAAACCAAATAGCATACATAGAACCAGCAAGGGAAGAGGTCCAGTTGTCCATTTATGGGATATGCTCAATGGTCTCAGAAATCCAGGACAGAAACAAATGACTTTGTTTTGAAATTCTAATACTTGTCAGTAATGTAGTTAACCACAAAATGAATATGATAAACAGCCACAGAATTATCTAACTAGTCCTTTCACCACTTAAAAATATATATTTTATGAATAAAACACAACCTTGATTTATAAATTACAGAATAATGTATTTATAAAACAGTGTACCAATCAACAAAAAGGAAATAATACTATCAAAGACTTTGAAACGTTCCTTGTTTATTCTACTTTTAATGCACTCTCCTACATTCAGCCTAAAGATAATCACCTTCAGGATTTTGTAATTATTGTGCCTGAGCTTTATGATAAAATTTTATTGGAACTTCTTATTCGGTGTATCATTTATTTCTTATATTTGGGTGTTTGTATAAATAAAACCATACTGTATATATTTAATATTTGCTGGAGTATTTTGTTTTAAGATCATTTTCTTTATTAGCACATGCTCCTAAGTACATTATGTTTCCATTTGTTATGTGGTACAGGTACATAAGACATTTCAATTCCTTTCTCCTTCCCCTTTCCTTTCCCTCCTCCATTCCTTCAATCTCTTGATCCCCTTCCTTTTTCTTTTTTTATACCTATTTACAGTGTACAATGTTTGCATTCCTTGTCTGGAGCTGATATATGTATAGAACAGCTCTTAGTTCCATTTTTAATACCTTTTTCCCTCTCCTTCCCCTCTCCATCCATTTTTAAAAATCTCCTTCCTTTTTGAGACAGGCAGAGTTCCACTATGTAGCCCAAACTGGCCTCTAACTCACAGTCCTTCCGCCTCTCATCCCTAGTCCTGAAACTACAGTCCTGTGCCACAATGCTGGCTTTCACATAAGTTTTTGTTTTACCTTTTGCTGGAATCATTCAGTGAAATGTGTCTGTGACATGTACAGATACTGTTTCTTCATTTTTGCTTCTACATGATTCTTTATGGTATTGAATATATAACGCTTTATTTAACCATTCTAGTTGAAAGTGCTGGATGCTTCCAGTGTGTTTCTGTTTGTTTCCAATGTCCTTCCGGAAACAGTAGTGTTTAATTTCTGTCGGATATATTCCTAGAAATGCAATTGCTACTATTTAGGATATTCATCTCTTTATGTTAAATAATGACTAATGCATGCTAAAGTTACTGTAAATACTTGTACTCCTTGACCATTCTCTGTACACATTTTCAAATTTTATAATTTAAAGAAATGGACATAAATGAATGCTTCTTGTGACCTTCACTTTAGTTTTTCTGATTACCAGCAAAGACGAACATGTTTTTCTATTTTATTTTCCATTTCTTCTATGGAAACTGATTCATGAATTTGTGTCCATTGTATGATTGGTTGTTTGGTACAACTCACTGAGTCTAGGGAGATTTGAGCTGGCTTTGCTTGCTCTTTGCAGATGACCTATGTCTCTGTCTTTTCTGATGTCTTAGGGTCTCCTCCATATGTCAGCTTCACTCTCACTCCTGCAGACATTGCTCTCGTGCTGTAGCCTGTAGTCACCTAGCTCCAAGGCGGGGTGGCCTAGTTGCTCAGGTTAGGGAAGACAGGGAGGAGAGAGAGGGAGAGCAAGGAGAGCGGGAGATAGACCCTTCCAAACCACACCGCACTGATGTACCTGCAGGCTTCACATCTAGCTGTAACTCCATAAATCATGCCCCTTGGTTCAATGACCTCGCTGAAGCTCCACCCATGTGCACGACTCATTGTGGGGGCATCTAGACATAAAGCTAAGCACCACCCTCTGTCACAGGTGCAATGTTCCGAACTATGTAGGTATCCCTCCAGGAACATTATTTTTCTTTGATTCTAACCCATTTATGACTCCCTGCCCCACTCTCACATTTCTCAATCATTATACTTTTATAATAAGCCTAACTTGGCTTGGCAAGTATTCTATCCTTTTATGTCCTTTAGGAAATATTTGACTATTTTTGGTCTTTTGTTCTTCTATATAAAATTTTGCAGCCATATTGTTATAAAAAAGATGCTATAGAATTATTTTTGGATGAGTTTAGGGAAAATTTATCATTTTTTGACATTATTACATCTGCCTGGCAAGATATGGGTCTAAATTCAGTCTTGTGTGTGTATAGCCAATTTTGCCACCACCACTTGTTAAAGAGACTATCTTTCCACCAGCATTAAATTTGGCCCACTTTTCAGACATCAGAAGACTGAATACACCTGAGTTTGTTTATACATTCTCTATTCTATTCCACTGATCCACACGTCTGTTCCTGCACAAGTACCATGCCGGTTTTGTCACTATAGCATTGTAATATAACTTGAAATTCAGGATCTTGGTGCAGCCTGCTTTCCTCTCTTTTCCAGGACTGCTTTTGCTATGCTGGGTCTCCTGTGGCTCAGTGAGGATTTTAGGATGGTCTTTTTTTCCCATTCTGTGAGGAATATCAGTTTTGGAAGTAGGATCATTTTGATAGTATTGGTCTTGCCTGTCCATGAACAGAGACTATCTTTCCATTGATATTTGGTTTGATCTTCTTTGTCATGGTTTTCGCTCTAGAGAACCTCCTTCACTTCTTTGGCTAAGACACTTTTAAGTATTTAATATTTCTTGGTGCTATTGTGCCTGGTACCATTTTCCTAATTTCTTTCTCGGTGCATAGGAATGATATTGATTTTTGTATGTTGATTTGTATGTTGATCCTTCCTTGTTGAATTTATTTGTTTTAGGAATCTTTTGGAAAGATTTGTTGAGTCTTCTAGGCAGAGAATCATGTCATCTAAAGATGATGATAATTTGACTTCCTCCTTTCCTGTACTATCCCTTTTATTTAATGTTTTGAGTACTGTGTTAAACAAGAGTGGTGATAGTGAACATCCTTGTCTTGTTCGTGATTTTAGAGGGAAAGATTTCAGCTTTTCTCTATTTAATACAAATGACAGATTTGACACAATGACTTATACCAGATTGAGATAAGATCTTCCCATAACTATTTTCTGCAGGGTTTATTTTATCATGACTAGATATTGAATTTTCTCCAAAGCTTTTCTTGCATCTATTGGGACAATCACGTGATTTTTGTCCTCACTTCTGTTTTTGCAGTGTATTCCACTAATTGATTTCCATATGCTGAGTCATATTTGCACCTATGGAATGAAGCCTAGTTGGTCATGATGTATGGTCATCTCAATAATGCATTGATTTCTGTTTGTCAGAATGCTATTGAGGATTTTTATGTCTATTTTCATTTAAAAATTTGGCCAGTAGTTTTCTCTCATAGTTGGGTCCTTGTCTAGTCTTAGAATCAAATTAATACCAGCTTCTAATTTCTTACCAGAGACTATGATAAAATCAAAAAGGATCAAGTGTCTAAATATTAAAACAAAAGTACTTAATCAGCTAGAAGATAAAATAGGTAAAATCTTGAAAACATAGTTGTAGGCAAGGACTTTCTGAGTATAAGCCCAATTGCACAGTAATGTCAATAATCAACTAATGGTATCATATCAAATTTAGAAGTTTCTGAGTAGCAAAGGAAACAGCAAACAGAAGGAAGAGACAAACTACAGAATGGGAAAAAATTGCCAACTACGTATCAGACAGGGAACTATTATCTGGAATATACAAAGAAAACAATTAGACCCCCAAGAGTAAAAGGTATAATACACAACATAAAATTGAA